>APFE031607517.1:9962-72598 GCA_000404065.3 Pinus taeda
ATATGTCTTTTGATAAATACACACAGCTGCATTGTCTCTGTTTTTGCTTTGAATATACACAACAATATGTTCTCTGTTTTGTAATGACTATGCACAGCAATTTTTTCTCTGTTTTTTGTTTTATTATTTTGCCATTATATTGCTCATTCTCTTTTTGCACAACATATTTTAATCCTTGTTGTGTTTATTTTTATCCTTGATGTATGGAGGGCATTAGGGTTTAGGTTAGATTACGTATAGGGCATTAGGGTTTTAGGAATGTACTTGAGGGAGGGGTAGGGTTTAGAAATTGGGGACCGGGAAACTTAGTATTCTTTGCAAATGAGATAAGATAGAGACATATTATGACAATTGTGAATTTAATGGGAAACAATGGAGGGAATATATGGGAGTTTAAAACCTTGAAAAAACACCAACCCTAGCACTATGCCTACATGAACAAGCAATAACTAAAATCCATTTCTCTTTACATTTTTGGTGGCAAATATACATGAACACAAGCCCATCATTCATATTTCAAGCATCGAACAGGTTAATAGACCCTACCTCGATCAATTTAGCAAGCAAGAGGGTGATTTAAGAAAATTTGAAGTGGTTTTGCGAAAGACAGTTTGACTGGTCACGCACAGGCTTTGACAGGTCGCGCACAGCTTGAAAGGTCGTGCCCGTTAGGAATTAACACTGCGGAGGGGCTGCTGACTGGTCGTGCATAGCCCAACAGGTCGCGCACAGTCTCTGACAGGTCGCGCACCTGAAAATGACCCAAATTCTCTGATATATATCTCACACACTATTTATCCAACTTGCGCCCTCGGCACTCTTCTTTCAAACTCTTAGATGCAATCAATGAGGGTGTTAGAGGGAATGTTGACTCTTTATAGACCCAATTTGAAAAAATTTACTTACCAAACCCACTTTCTAATGTTTTGTTTTGGCATTCACTTTTACACTTATTTGAGTTTTCTTTGTCCTGATTTTGGCTCTTTGAGTGCTTTAACTCCATTCTTTTTGCAGGTAGACCATCTGATGGACTCTGGCGAGAAGACCAGGGTTATTCCCGGCATTTTAAAGAATTTTTGAAATTTCCTTATTTTTTGCAAAATTGACATGACCTTGGGTTTAAAAATAGGGTTTTTAAATCCAAGGTATAAATGAGCTGTACCTGATGAAAATATCAATGAAACATATTTACATACCTCCTTCTGGCTTGCTGGGGACTCATGGACTTTTGACTCATGACATTGCAAAGACTTTTGACCGAAACCCTAGACCTAAGACTTTCAATTTCAAGACAAAGCAAAACAAATGTGACACAAGCTCATTAACTGATATGCCCTGATCCAGCAAAGCCAAGAAGGGAACAAGGACCAGCTCCTCCATCAGTTTTATGGCATGCCTAACGGGATGCAAAACTGACAGTGATGAGACACCTACCTATGAAAAATGCAAAGAGTTTTGATCGCTGATGGAGGGCTCAAGACCGACTCTAACACAACCAACCTTCCAAACTTCCTCAAATTTACAATAAATTCATGATTTGTCTTCTTTGGTGTATTAAAACACTCTTAGAACCATGATAATGGAACTTTGAGGTAGAGAGACATTGTAATTCTTTTAATCATTTTCATTTAGAATTATATTTTTGTACAAATTAGGATTTAGAGATTATAGGCTTTCATTCCAACAATGTGTTTTCCTTTCCTTACAAGATAGCATAGAGGTGTGGAATCATACTTATATTTCATTGAAAATAGTGTAGAAGTGTGTCTTACTCTATTGCAAGTAGCCTAAATTTATGTGTCATTTTCCTTTCAACAAGTAATTTCCCCCAATTGCAAATTCATTGTAGCATATATTAATCAACTTTATATTCATATAGCTATATTTCATTTTAGTATTTCCATATACATAAATCAACAAAAGAAAGAGATAGTTCCTATTGCACATATAGTGTTGGCCCCTCTTAAGTTTTTACAAACCCCATGTTGGAAATTAAATTTTATAGCCTTGGGAGTTGCAACATTGTTGTTACAATACTGAAGGCCATCATGTTTTGGTGCCATTGGCTAGGCAAGTGTCAAAGTATGTGCTATATTTTTATTTAGTTGGTTTTCTATTTCCTTCATTTCCTCTCCTACAAAAAAAATAAACACATTAGAAGTTTCTTTTCAAAAAAAATATAGAAAAAAGAACATTATTTTATTTTATGCCTCGAAGAGTGACGGATAGAATATGAATATTCTTAACAAAAAACCCCACGTACACTAGCAACCATCCCTTTTCAGTTGATTGTGAGACTCCTTCCATGTCCACAAGTATCTTTGGTGCCTTTCTTTTGAGAAAGAAATGATTTTTGAAGAGCTTGCAGAAGGAGAAATACCTTCACATCCCACCAACACTACAGATGAATATGGGCAACCAAAAGTTCTCACATTCCCAATTAGAGGAATAGATGGAGAGGTTATAATGAAAAAAATTAATCCATGTGTCCTCCCATACCCCAATGGTTTGACTACAAAGGATCTTGAAAATTCTATGTTTTATTTTGTTACAATATGAAGTACTTATGGTTATACAAAGGATGAGAAGAAGCTCAAATTGCTCCCTTCCACTACTAAAGATGCATCCCTTTGATGGTTCATGAGACTAGAAGTAGATAGCATCACCATATGGGGACACATGCATAAATCATTCAACATGAAGTGTTAATATTAGTGTAGAGAAAAGGATATCAGAGATAACATATTTAGGATTATCAAAGGAGAAAATGAGTCTTAGAATATTTTGAGGAAATATTTCAGCTAATTTATAGAAGGGTGCATAATTCCACCTTAGTTCCATACTCCTTGAAACTATTTCTACCACTAGGAGCCACAGAAGATCTAGTGGAAACACTCAACTTGATAACCAATAGAGATGTATATAAGCTCAATTATGATGATATAAAAAATGCATTTAAAAATACTCAAGGGATACTAGAAAAAGAGGCATAGAAAAAAATCTTCATAAGTCCTTCTTCCCCCTCTCCGATTACTAAAAATGTTATAGGAGGTATGCTAAAGGACATTAATATTAAAATATTACACATTTACATGCAAAGGGACACCTTATAGATAAAAGGAAAGCAAGAGGAAGAAAAAAGGCATTAGCCATGTTTTTCCCTTAATGCACTGAATGACATCGTAGAAATGGATGTCCTTTAAATGTCATAGAAGTATGCTCTTTATAAGAGGGAAACAATTACACTGATAAATGTCCATATTTTCCAAGTGTAAAGGTTGTGTACTAGGAAGCAAAAGGGAGTATGGAGAAACTACACTTTCTCAAAAAAAATAGGCAATAAGTTCTAAGGAAATTCCAATAAGGTATATAAAATTCCCCACTCCTTTCATACTAATTATAATTCTCATTATCAACCTTGTTTTCCTCCTAAACATTAACCCTATTTTATGCCCACTTCTTGGCCATATAATCCTCAAAATATTACTCCTCCCTTAAAGACTTATCCTACTCAACCTCCTTAATGGGGTAACCCATCACAACTATGGAATCCTAAGGTGGCATAACTACCTTCCTTAATGCCTCTTCCTCAACAACCACAAGAACCCCAAGACAATCCTATAAATAATCCATGGATGCTATCCTAACCAAGTCCAAATCCTAATAATAATTAGGCTCAATCAATTTCGTGTGAAGAAGATTCCTACTAAAATTATGTTATAGAAATCCAAGAGATCAACCTTAGGTCTAGGAAGGCCCTTCTAGATGTTCACCAACCTCCTCCAATAGAAAAATATGAAGGAATCAAGGTATAATAATTTACCTCAAGTCACGCAACCAAAACCTCCCTATCCTAAAATGTTGACAACCAGCAAAGCACACACATGAGAAGAAGTTGAACTTTTGAGACGACCAAAGAATTTGTGTTAAAATACCTCTCCATCAAGACATAAAATATGTTCCTATATTTTTCAAATTTCATTAAAGAGGATCCTCCCAAAATTCATGGGAGAAAGAAAAGGGATGTCCCTACTATTAATTTCATAAGGTAGTTAGTAAATGTTACGCTTGGGATAGTAATCATCCCCAAGTTCTTAGATCATAGGAGTTAGGTAGTAGATGTGCATATTAACAAAATTAGGTTACAACCACTCTCATTTACTTGGGCACTAAAATAAATAAAAAGGAAATCATGCTCAAATTTAAAATCCAAGGATCTCTAAGAAATTCCACTAATGTTCTACATCTTATTGATAGATCCATAGTAACACCTGAAGGTCTCATATAAGATGTAATGGTCTCAGTTTATTCATGGGATTATTCCACTGAATTCCTTATCCTTTAGTCCAATACCAAGTCTAATGTCTATCCATTTATCTTAGGAAGACCTTGTTCAACCATTGTTGATGCATACATCAGCTACGGGGATGGAAACATGATCATCACCAATGAGAAATCAAGAAAATGTCTTCTACTATACTCATCAGCTCAAACTCTTATTGAGAATGACTTTCCTACGTATTTAGGGGAATAATAATAAAAATATGACTATTTCCTCTCATTATCCTACCTTGTATGTGCACTAAAAAACACCATTGGCGGCGGGAAGATTGATGAAGCCAATTCGATTGATAAATTTCTACAAAACTAATACATTGTCACCATGAGTATTGATGGATTAAAAGAATAATAATCCATAAGAAAACCTAGTTGTGCACAATATAGTTCATGGGAATATGTATTGACTATTAGTTTTGAACAAAAAAGTGTAAAAATAGTAGAAATTAGCCCCTCTAAAACATTAAAAATCAATCCCTTTCACTAAGCTAATCAACAAAACCAATTTCTCACTGTCTTAAAACAACATATTGATTCATTTGCATGGGACTAAAAGGGTATGAAGGAATTACATCCTTATATGTGCACTCACCATATATATATATATATCAAGGAGGATCATAAAACTATTCTCCAACCACAAAGGTGAATGAACCCTACATTGAAGTTTATTGTGAAACAAGAATTGTAGAAATTATTAGATGCACGATTCATAGATATGATCTAGGATAGGGAATTGGTGTCTCCCCTAGTCATTTTCCATTAGAAAAATGACAACAGGAGAATATGTGTTGACTATAGAGAACACAACGAAGCCACTAGGAATCATAATTCCCCTTTCCCTTCATTGGCCAATTTCTTGATGTGTTTATAGGGTAAATTTCTTATCCTATTTGGATGGATTTGGTGGATATAACCACATATTGATCATACTTAAGGATCAGGATAAGACCACCTTCACATGTCCATGTGATACTTTTTCATATAGAGTCATGTCAATTGGCCTGTGTAATTACAATTCCACCTTCAAAAGGGATATTCTTACTATATTCTATGATCTTAGGCATGATTTGGTGGAAATATACATGGATTACTTAACACCCTATGGGGATAATTTCCAAGAGGATCTATCAAACATGAAAAAGGTCCTGAAAAGGTGTTAAGAGATGAAACTCTCCCTAATCCATGAAAAGTTCTTATTTTTTATTAATGTGGGAATTGTCTTATGACATTTTGTTAGGTCCTCATAATACTAGTGTATCCCCTCATTTTTATTATTTTTCTATCCCCCATATTGTTTTCTTGGTGCCCATGTAGTCCCTATATTTTTATTATTGTGCCCCATATAAGACAACTATTCTTATTAGTGTGCCCTTGCATTACTTTTGTTATGTAGGCTCTGATTATATTGTGACCCCTTAGACTCCTATATATAGAAAGGAGGTTTTGTCATTTGAATCATCCAATAATTGTTCATTTATGTAATTTTAAGGAGGTTTCCCCCTCTAAGAGGATAATTTTTAAGTTGTTGATCTATCAATTTTTTATTTGGTTGCATAACATTTGGTATTGGAGCTTCGGATTCCAGGGTTTCACTGCTTCAAACAGGTCATCATGGAATTTTCGCTATAAATTTGTTTCTAAGAAGCTTAAAAAGTAGAATTGAAACCACATGAAGGTGAAATCCTGATGAACTTGTTGTACAAATTTCAGTTCTTGTCTCACTATATTTGCGTATATATGATCTGAGGAATTTAGGGTTTCTGTAGGCTCTTGAATTCCATCTCAAAAACGTGACCTAGTGAACATCATCATAAATTTATTTCTGAGCATCAAATTAGAATTTTATAAGAAGTAAAAGAAATAAGATGGATTTTAGTTTTTTGGGTAGCGTTTTCAGGGCCGAAGGTTGAAACAGTGACACGTGACCATCCGTAAAAGTTTGCTTTAGTAAACAAGTCTATAATAAGGTAATCATGGGAGATGGGAATAACTCTTTCTTGAATAATCAAATATTGGTTTTACTTCTTGGGATTGAAAGAAGAATTAGAGGGATACTACAGGATGAAAGTTTAGGTCTTGTATTTTTTCAATTACATATATACATCAGCTACAATATTTAGATCCTAAAAAGCAAGAAAACGATATTTTTTATTATTATTTTGCATAACTTTTGTTTGAAAAATTAGTTTGAAGTGATTCAAAGGCCATAGTGAAGCAAAAATATCATTATTTGATTTCAAAATTCCTCGAAACAAAAAAAATGGACACACCAAGAAAGCAACCATAAATCTCTTCTATGACACATGAAGAAGAGGAATAAATGCAACAAGATATATCAAAATTACAAGACAAATGCAACAAATTTTGCTCTCACAAAGAGTAACCAAAAATGAAATGGAAGATTATATGGATGGTTAGAATAATGGTTTGAAATTAGTCACAGAAGATTTTAAGAATGGTTTAAAATAAGACATGGAAGGTTTGAAGGAAGGTTTGACAAATTTGCTACAAGAAATGCTTCCTAATGACAAAAAGGTATTAGATGAAACCCATGATGAGAACAAAAGAAAAGTTAATCATGATTTATTAGACTCTAAAAATGGATTGAAGATCCACCATATTCCAAAAATCTATATGAGGAATTTTAATGGCAAGGATCTGGTAACATGCATACTACAGATGGAGCAATATTTTGATCTCCATAATGTGGAACACACACGAAAATTACGCATTGCAACTTTATATATAGAACCCAATCAGTTTGTATGATATCAATGTGTTGTAGCTACTACAAAACCCTCCAAAATTTTGGCTTGCACTAAAATTTTGGAGCATTCCTTGGTCTTTTCCTTAAATGTTGCAAACACTCAAGCTCATTTCATGAGCTTTCTTGAAATTCTTTGGCCCCTTTTTCTTGTTGGATTAATTGTCATATTTTGTAATGTTTGACTATTACATCATGTTTGTGAGCCCTTTCTAGTGGTTTCGAAGGTATTTCTTTGTTTATATGATTTTCCTAACCATGTAAACATCTGTCACAACCATATACAAATTCTTGAGTGTTGTCGCACAAGTGTTGTCACGGTCATTCTAAAGTCTATCTTAAGTGTCGCACTTGTTGCATCTTGTCATGAGGCAGTCATACATTAGTGATTTTTTTTTCTTTTCTGTTCTAATGATCTATGTTATAGCATTGTCAAGGTATACTAAGTGTGTGATCACAGTTCAAGTTCATCATGGGTCCATCTCCCTTCTTGTACTTACCCATTTTCAAAAAATCTTCATGACTGGGAAACTTAGCTTCATCAAGCTCTAACTAAGCTGCACACTATGTAGCCTCAACCCTATTAGATGCGACCCTACCTCCTACAACTGTGTAGTCCATAGACATTTTCCTCTAGGGCTATTGTTTAGTGTAATTCTGGAGTCTAACAGCCTCCCTTGACCTCCATAATTGCATCGTTATGCCTCCCAGATAGCCTTGAACTATGTATTTCGCACTTTCATGTTTCAACCCAAAATATTTTCCCTTTCCTAATGGAACTACATAATGCATAGAGAGCCCAAGCTCCCTTGGCCTCTAAAATTGTGCATATCCTTCCTCCAATGCCTTCACTCAAATCAAGCTCACTAGCTTCAGATTATGCACAGATATGTCCTTCAAGCCTTTGTGCTACCTAGTCCCCCTTTCCTCTTGAAATTATGTATTTGTCCTCCCAAGACCTCATTCCGCAACAGCCACTGCCTACTTCAACTATGCAATTTTGTCCCTCAATAGGCACTACACAATTTTTCTCCTCAGTGAGGACTCTGCAAAAAAATTCCTCAATCAAGCATGAGTTGCACTCTGTGTAGTCTCAGTGATCGATCTATCTCCCTATCAGCTAGAATGGCACAATGTGCATTCGTTAGGCCATTTCTCCTAGTCTATCACATGAGACTGGGCTAAGTTCATGGATAATAATGCATCATATTAGACTAGGTATTTCTCAGATTGATATCATCCTGTCATGAGTGAATTGCAAGAATAACTACATTATCAAGTCATCATGAGATGATGAAGAAGGAGAAGGAGGATGGAAGAATTCTTGAAGACTCTCTTACAACTAAAATCACAAGCGGATCTATTAGGAAGAAGCAAACAAACACAAGTTTGCAGCTATCATCCAAGACTTAAGATCATTGAAGACCTTACATCACCAAGTTATGTAGCAGAGAAGAGAAATCAAATCCAATAAGACATCTAGCACTTAGCAAAAACAATGACTTGGCATTGCCATGTCATTAAGAAATTTCATTTCAGCAGTGTCATATCAAGTCATGTCATGAGTTTTCATATGCCACATCAATAGTGTGAACCATGTATATTGTAATAAAATTTATTGTAAAGTGGAAGTCTAAAGGACACACATGAATATGAAGAGTCATGTAAGTTGAAAAGTCATAGGGAGTTGAAAAATCATGAGGGTTGCCAAAGATTCACAATGGGGAAGCATCACCCCTTGGTTATATATACCCCCTCATTGTATGAGCAAAGGACTTTTCACCTTGGCTTCTCCCACAAGGAATTAGACAGATCAACTAGTTATTTGAGGAGTAAGGATTGGCTCCAATGTCCCACTATTGGGCCTAGTGATGTACAATGTAAACATGTGTCTTGGAAATTTTTTCTTAATAATAAAAAACTTTTAAGGCCATCACGTTCTTCATGCATGGACTATGAATCTTTGTAAGACTATTTTTTGCATGTTTGTATTTCATGTTGGCTTTCACATGTACTAAGATAGTTAAAATACTTCGGTTATTTTAGTGCTTATCTTATTGAGAATGTGATGTAATGTTTTTTATCATTGTCCCATCCTTTTGGACTATTATGTGATATAATAGACAAATATTTCCTTGTTTGTTGGTTATAGTGATCGTTGCATCCATTATGGACTATTTCGTTGGATGTTAGACAAACCTTCCCTTGTTTGTTGGTTGTAACGAACTTTGCATCTATTTTGGACTACTCCACTAGGTGTTAGACAAGTCCTTTTGGTTCATGTGTGCCTCTTCATGCATGGTACTATTACCTCTCACTTATAGGCTCACTTTTCTCTTCCCCCCTTTGTAGTAGAAGAGCCTCTACACAATTACACTACACACTCACCAGGTACACTTCCCTTACTTTTTGAAGACACGATTGCATCACTCTCTTTTGTTGATAGCTAGAGTTGAGGAAGATCTTTCAGGATTTGGAAAATGAGCCTTTCTATCAGATGGGACTCGTACATAAAATGGTGTGAGATCTGATTGGGACTTCATATTGGGGAGATCCCCTAAATGTTGATGGGTCTAGCACCATCAACATTTCTAGCGCTAGAAAGAGGGCAACCAATATTTTATGATTCATAGACCCAATGACCCCACTAATCCATCTCTTGGTCAAGGAAACAACAATCACTCCACCTCCCATACTTTTATGATGAAGTTGGTAACTATTTCCAGCCCAGGCCTAAGCATGAAATCCCATATGAGTAGCTTTAGACCATCTGCCCCACCACCCATCAATTTGCAAAAGTTGTTGGATTGATTCTAGGAGTAATCAGTCTTTTATATTCTCGATAGAAGAACAAGACCAACTCCATAGGTATAGTAGCATCACTGTTGAATAATTGGTTCTCTCCACTCTTGAAGAATCAATAGACTTTGTGGAACAAGAAGAAGAGCTTACTCTTGGGCTCAAATTTTAGTGGGATAGGTAGAGAGGAAGAAGAAGAGGAAGAAGAACCATAATATTTTAAAAAGGAAGAGGATGAAAATAAAGAGGAAGACATCACAGATCAAAATCTAGACTAGATGACTCAGGGCCCACTAGCACTTCCGAGTGTCCTACACAAGATGCCAAGGTATGCAGATAATATCATAATGAAATATGATAATATCATAATGAAATATGACCCTCACAAGATAGTGAATATTGAAGATCACTTGGAAAATTTTTACCTACATCTACAAAAACTTGAGGTACGTTATGATGATGTTGCATGCAAAATTTATGCATGTACCTTGGATGGTAGAGCAGTTATATGGTATCAAAACCTTCCTCCAAAATCCATCTAGAATTGGAAGGGATTCAAAAAGATCTTTCTTGAAAAATTCGTTGAAGATAAGACCTCTACCATTTTATTAAAGGAGATGGGTGATCTGAAGATGGAGAAAAAGGAAAAAGTTAAAGATTTTAATCATAAGTTCAATCACATCTTGAATAAATTTTCTGACAATATAAAACCTCATGACTCCATCACTATATATTACTACAACTCTTCCTTTCCACCAAATATTTCACAGTTTGTAAAGTGAACTCCAAGACAAACATTGACATCAAAACATGAAGAGGCTATTGTCATTAAGAAGGAATTGTGTGTTATTGGAGTCATCTCGGATGATGAATAAACAAAAGACTCAAAGGACACGGATAAGGGGTCTCCAGCCTTTGTAAGCAAGGCTAAGGAGAAAGAACCAAATGATCTTGAAAGCCTGACTCATCTCGTCAACTCCCTGACCACTAAAATGGATGAACTCAAATAGAGGACAAGCATGACAACCATGATCAAAAAGCCCCCCAAGTTCCTATTCAGAAGGAATTCAGCTTCTAGCTGTAGCAACAGCTAGTCGGCAAATTCTATGCAGAGTTCCAATGTTGTGTTGAATATTGAGAAAATTGGCACAAATTTGTATTGCACATTTCAAAGGCCTCTCTCAAACCTTCTCCTCTACCCTCCAAGCCTCCTATTTCTTAGCGCAATTTTCCTTACGGTCCAGTGCAGCCACTTGTGTGAATTGGCCTCTTCACATACTCACTAATCGTTGATCCAACTGTGTAATCCTGAAGGAGATAAATACTTCTCCATGGATGAGTTTCATTTATAGGAAAAATCCATCCAACTGATAGTACATTGCCCCTCCTCTGATCTCAACTGGGTCTCTATCTGAACTAACATGCATGAGTTATTCATGAGAGAATATTCAGTTATCTAAAGTGTAGCAGTTATATGAAAGCATGCATTAACTAACTGAACTCACATTAATTTAAACAAATTGTTTAAATCAATCTAACTGGACTCGACTCAGTTAACTGAGCCAACTAATTACAAGTCAAATTACAGCTCATCCTTATCTCTTTAATTGATGGATAAATTCCTCAATTAATGGAGAAACTATTGCATGTCCTCACATAGACTTCATGTTTGATTTTTCACAACTAATTAACTCATGGTGAATTAATTGATTTATTTTCAAACAGTTGTTAAGTTCAAATTCGAATTTTACTTCCTATTTTAGTCCAAGGACTGGCTAAAATTAGAATCCATCCCGAACTACTAAAAATATAATCTTATTTTTAGCACTTCCATTTTTCATTATGTGTTGCTCAATCCAGCACTGGTACTCAAACTACTATTTATAGTAGTGCTATTTTTAGCACTTCTATTTTTAGCATTTCTTGTTGCTATTTTCAACACTCCCTCTCAACAAGAAAGGCATTCAACTTGAACTCGATCCTGTACCTTTGGAATTTTCTGAATGCAACACTTCTACCAAGTGTGGTTGCTCCATCAACTCTAGAAACAAAGAAAAACTCCCCACTGACCTCTCTATTGGGCTAGAAACATACTCTGATGCTAAGCTCTACTTGCTACTAATAAGTAATCCCTCTCTGACCTCTAAGCTACTGCAACACTCCATGCATATTGAACCGTTGCACACCTCTCTATGCCCTCTTGCACTGGTGCAACACTCCTGTGCCTATCGCATTGTTGCAACCTGCTAGCTCTAGACAGTCCTGGGACTCCTGCACTGTAGCTCTCTCTGTCACTCCATCCGCATCTATCTCTACCCACTCAGCTAGTCCTACTACTCCTCGTCGGCGCTCTTGTATTAAATTCAAATCAAAGAGGTTGGGTACCTCAAGGATCCTACCCCTATTCCATCCTTCTTCGGACGATCACTCCACATTACCCCACCTCCTATCCGAAGGTATGGATGCATGTGATCCCTCTGCCCACCAAGCTCGAAATTTCCCCCTACTGGAGGTCTCTACGTGAGTGAATGCCTCCACTCTGTCTCCTCTCAGCTTCCCCGGTTGTGGCTGCTCCACAACTTCCTGAAGCTGCTTCACCAATTGTGGCTCCTCTACAACTGTCTGAGACTTCTTCTGGCATTGGATGTTGAGAGGTAATGTACTCTCCCTCTCAATCACCAAGTCTCCATCAGTTTCCTTGCTCCTCAAGCCTTTGCATGTATCTTGAACCTCAAGAGCATACAGATTCTTGACCTGTGAACTGATCTGCTTCACCTGTCTAGTGATGATGTGTCTAAGGAAAACCTTTCCCTTACTAAAGGCTACATCATAGCCTTTGTCTTCCAACATCATGATCAACCCCAAATTTCTCTTTAGTCCTAGTACATACTTGACATCAGTCAAGGTAATGCGAGCTCCATGCCCCCTCTAAAAAATAACTGTGCCTACACCTAAGACACTATACTTTTCATCATTACCCATCGCTATGAGTATCTGGAGTACTTTCTCCTCCAAAGCATTGAACAAGCTCTTGTTGTTGGTCATGTGGAGAGAACCTCCACTATCAAGAAACCAACCACTTCCCACCATGGATGAAACCATACATGAGAATAGTGTGAAATCTAACTCAAACTATGAGGCCAGTGCCTCACCTTCTGATCCTTCCACAGATCCCTTCTTAGATTTCCTTAGTGGAAAATTTGTAGTAAAATGGCCCACCTCATGACAACGAAAGCATCGCACTTTCAATTTGTCAAACTTCTTCCCACCATGGGAAGAACTGGATTGGGAAAGAGAATCCTTCTCCTTCCCCTTCTTCACCTTACTCGCTAAGGCACAGTTTTCTTCATCCTCCATGGATGAAGAACCATCTCTGGTGCTTCTTCTTATCTCCTCCTGCATCAAATCCGACCAAATTCGTTCCCAATTTGGCAATTTCTATCTTCCATTAACCGAGTCCTGGTAGCTATGCCAGCTCTTAGGAAGACCGAGGAGTGCAAGACTCACCATGTCATCATTAGCTGTCGTGATCCCTACACTTCCAACCTCATCCCTGCATGTGGTAAGCTTGTTCAGATACGTAGAGATCATGTCTCCCTTTTCACGCTTGATCTTCCAAAACTTATTTTTCAGCACTAGCTTCGTCTGATCACTGCTATTCTGATGTAGATCTTTCAATCTTTTCCACGTTGAGAATGGTGTCTCCTTCCCACAGAGACTCGATACTATGTGATCTCGAACTCCCTCTAGAAGGATTCTCTTTGCTCTAGTCACACATTTCTTCCATCTAGCTAATTTAGCAGCATTAGTCAGCTTGGGGACTTCTTGATCAATGAAGTACTTTAGACCATTATCCTCTAGTACTACTTCCATGCGATCCTTCTAGGATATATAATTCGAACTGCCATCAAGGGAATATTCGAGTCTTAAACCATTGAACGCCATAGGTGAAGTAGAAATGTGATAAGAACTCGATTTCTATATTTAGGAATCACAAGCTTCAAACTTCTCCCTTCTTGTATACTATTCTTCCTTAATCACCTATGCTCCGATACCATGTAGAATTTTCTCTATGAATCAGCTAGCTCTGATACCATGTAGAAATTCCCACCTTAGATCAATATATTATGCAATATACTAAAACACAATACAAGATCTACTTCTACAACACTTTGTGGAAGCTTAATCAATTTGAGCACGATCAATGAGAACACATATAACTAAGAATGAGAAGAAATCACACATAACACAGAAGAAATAACCCAGGGAAAGCCTCAGCCTAAAACCCCAACTCTGTATTATCATACAAGTGGAATTATAGTCTAGATTACAAAAGGAATCAACTCACAAGCTATCCTGTTCTCTCTGCAATCCCTTTGCTGCTCATAGACAGTCAAAGGCCTCTCTCAAACCTTCTCCTCTACCCTGCAAGCCTCCTATTTATTAGCACAATTTTCCTTGGGGTCCAGTGCAACCACTTGTGTGAATTGGCCTCTTCACACACTCACTAACCTCTGATCCAACTCCGCAATCCTGAAGGAGATAAATCCTTGTCCATGGATGAGTTTAATTTATAGGGAAAATCCATCCATTTGATACTACATTGTCCCTCCTCTAATCACAACTAGGTCTCTATCTGAACTGGCATGCATGAGTTATTCATGAGAGAATATTCAATTATCTGAAGTGTAGCAGTTATATGCAAGCATGCATTAACTAACTGAACTCACATTAATTTAAACAAACTATTTAAATCAATCTAACTGGGCTTGACTCAGTTAACTGAGCCAACTAATTAAAACTCAAATTAGAACTCATCCTTATCCCTTTAACTGATGGATAAATTCATCAATTCATGGAGAAATTGTTGCATGTCCTCACATAGACTTCATGTTTGAATTTTCACAACTAATTAGCTCATGGTGAATTAATTAATTTATTTTCAAACAGTTGTTAAGTTCAAATTCGAAATTTACTTGCTATTTTAGTCTAGGGATTGACTAAAATTGGAATCCATCCCAAACTACTAAAAATAGAATTCAATTTTTATCACTTCCATTTTTCATTCCCTGTTGCTCAATCCAGCACTGGTACCCAAATTGCTATTTATAGCAGTGCTATTTTTAGCACTTCTATTTTTAACATTTCTTGTTGCTATTTTCAACAAAGGCCATTGACCTCAATGTTTCCATTATCAAAGTGGTAGGTGACTCATAAATCGTGGTGCATTAAGTACATAACACCAGAAATTATGTGCCACCTCATCTTAAAAGTTATCAACAAGAGGTATGACGACTCATCTCACATTTGCATGCTTTTAATATTGTTTTTGTTCCAAGAATGCATAATGAAGCTGTAGATTCCATGGCTAACATTGCTACTAGGGTGTCACCATTAAGGGATGGCACTTCTATTGAAATTTTGTTTAAACCTTATGTTCCAGATTATATCACTAATTTACCCGTTTTTGTTGATGACCAATAGATATTGTATTTTATCAAAATTCTGACGTATTCAAAGACATAGGGATCAACGAGGATGAGCATGAAAAGGAAATACAAGTTGTATCCAATGTAAGTGAAGGGAACCTCATCCCCAAGGGTGTGGTATGGTTGGAGAATTTGTATGATATGCAAAACTTCTGTTGGGAACCCATTAATGCTAAAACCCATAGTTCCACCCCGTCGTATGAGCAAGTCAACTTGAGAACTAAGAAATATCTGAAATATGTCAATCTCGGTACTTTCTACACACCAGAAGAGTGATAGGCCTTTATCTTCTAATTCAAGTAGTGTCGTGATGTCTTCATTTGTATGTATGATGAACTCAAGACATATGACACATGAATTATCTAACATGTAATACCAATTAAAGAAGGGGACAATCCATTTCAAAATATACGAAGGAAATTGCATCCAATGTTTGAGCCCCTCATACAAAAGGAATTAAGAAAACATTTGGATGCTCGGATCATATACAAGGTTCGACATTTGATGTGGATATCAAACTTGGTTTCTATGAGGAAGAAGTTTGGGGAGATCCACTTGTGTGTATATTTCTGGAATCTTAACTGTGCCTTAGGTAAGGATAACTACTTCATTTCGTCCGTGGAGAAAATACTTCAAAAAATATCAGGGTTCGAGATGTTTTCTTTACTTGACATATTTTTAGGATACAACCAGGTACTGGTGGCAGAGCCTAACAAGCTAAAAACTATATTTAGAATGAAGTGGGGCACATTTGCATTTCAACGAATTCTGTTCGGGATGGTCAACACCAGTTCAAAATTCTAACATTAAATGGAAATCACCTTTTGTGAACTCATTGGCCATAGCATAGTGGTCTATCTCGATGATGTAGCAGTGTTCTCCAAACAATTTTCAGACCACCTGTGCTATCTGAAGAATATTTTTGAGTGATGCCATAAATACAGGATATCCTTGAATCCCAATAAAAGTATCTTTTTAGTGTCCCAGGTAATCTCTTGGGACACATCATTGCTAAAAGTGGGATTAAGGTAGATCCTCACAGGGTCAGAACTATAGCGTAAATTCCCTTTCTAGTGGATAAGAAATACATGCAGTCTTTCTTGGGGAAGATCAACTTCCTCTGTAAGTTCATCTCTGACTATGCCCATATTGTCAAACTAATACAAGAGATGGTGAATAAGGATGAAATTTACAAATGGGATAAAAGGGGAAAGGATGCATATTCCCATATCAAACAAGCTATAGCAGAAGGACCTATGTTTTACATCCTAGAATTTGGTAAATATTTCTCTCTACACTTTTGCTTTTGATACCTCTCTCGTTGTTGTACTTAGTTAGAAGGATGAGCTAAATAATGAACGACCTATCTCCTTCATGAGTACAAGTCTCGAATGACTAGAGCTCAATTAACCTATCATGGAAAAACAATCTTACAAGGTAGTGAAGAAATTTAGAACCTATCTATTAAAGAATTGTTGTGTTATCTTTATTCCACTCCTAGCAGTTAGGTCACTACATGTTAACCAAGACCTAGGTGAAAGGAGGGTGAACTTAATGACTAGGTTACAGGAATATTATCTAGACATCAAGCCAGTTCACACAATCAAGGGCCATGGTCTTTTCTCATTAGCAGAAGAAGTAGTAAACATGAAAGAGGAAGAAGAATAACTTGTGGGATGATAGCAAGATATTGAAATGTATAATGTTGAGAGATCCTCCCCCACAACAGACACAAACTCTTGGTACACAGATGTGCGCCAATACCTTAAGCATGGAACAGTTCCCTCTCACATTTCCACATGACAGAAGAGGGCACTATGGCTTAAAGCATTATCATATCAATTGGTGCATGGGGTGTTATTCATAAAGCACCACAATGGAATACTACACATGTGTTTGGAAGTGCATGATTCATAAAAGGTATTGTGTGACCTCCATGACAGGCTAGTCGGGGGACACTTTGCAGGAAACACTACAACACATAAGGTTATGTAGGCCATATTTTATTGGAATACATTATTCAAGGATGCTCATGCCTATCACCACAAGTTTCTGGCCTGTCAAAGGTGTGCTAACATAAATAAGATGCCAGTAGCCCTGCTACAACCCATTTCCATGGAATAACCTTTCCAATAGTGGGGCTGAGACATCATTACAAAAATTTTCCTTTACTCATCAAAGAAATATTTCTATATTCTAACTGCTACAAACTATTTCATGTAGTGGACATAGGCAGATCTGTTAAACTAGGTGAATGATCACGAAGTCATCATTTTTCCTATAACAAAACATCATTTCTAGGTTCAATTTTTCTTCGTCAATTGTTTTGACAATTCAACATATTTTTCATCGTTAATACTTTATGATTTTGCATTGTAAAATGGTATTATATTGAAACACTCAAGTAAGTATTATTCACGGGGGAATAGTCTTGTTGAATCCACGAACAAGAACCTTATCCACATCATCAAAAAGACCATATTCACTGAACAATAAAACTAGCACTTTGCTTTGGTGAATTCTTTATGAGTCGACTGAGTCGTGCCTAAACCTTCTCTAAACACCTCCCCTTAATTCCTAGTGTATTGAAAACAAGCCATCCTCTTGTTGAACATATACTTACCCACTCTGCAACTATCACAAGATTCCCAAGGCAAGCTCTATCTTTTAGTTCAGCATAGGATGGACACTTTGCACAAGCTATGGGAAGAAAGTTGAAATCCAAAGAAATTTTTTTACTTCACTAGAATTGTATCAAGAGGTGGTTTGATAGGAAGCCTACAGGGAAAAAAAACTTTAGTCTGCATGACTTAGTCTTAAATTTGGATAATTCCGACCAAGACAAAGGAAAAAGCACTAAGTTTCAGTCCCTGTGGAAGAGACCATACACAATACATGGAGAGCTTAGCCAACACACATATCATCTTCAATCACTTAATGGGAAGATTGACTCTCTCCTTGTAAATGGTGAAGACTTAAAACAATATTTTCAATGAAGATCAGGGGTTGTGCCCCAGACTATGTACATAGTCTTTTGTTGTGGTATTTTTGTTTCTTTTCTTGAATTTTGTGTTGGTTTTGTTATGTGAATAAGTGTTGTGCCTGATTGTGTTGTGGGTTCTAAGTGTTTTTGTGGATGAATTCTAAAGCGTATTGTGACACTGGAGCATTTAGCTAGCCTTATGTCCACCTTCCTTATGTTGGTTATATCTTTTGGCTGATGAATTTTCGACAAAAAATATGATCCATCCATTAGGAGGATTTTGGTCCAAACATGAACCCATGGCTAGTCTGAAAACCTCATGCCTATGCTCGTTTTTTATGTTGGTGTTCTCAAGCTTATCCAATTAGTAGAAAATGAGAAGGGGAAAATCTAGAAAAACAAATCTGAATCAGATGTATCTATATTCTTCTGTGAAGGAACAACCTCTTATGCTCTCAATAAGTCGGGATCCCTCTTCCACCCAAAAATAAATAAGTGTCGATGCACAATTCTCTTTAAATAAATAAATAAAGGAGAAAGAAGAGAAAGGCTTCCTACATAGAGAGGTGAAGCAACAAACTCCATCAAGGTCTTGTCCAAGCTCACCGACAGTGGACAAATGTTTGTGCTCCTGTGTGACTCCACTGGGGTACTATCATGTCCTGTTGGTAGTGAAACAACCCCAGAGATGAAAAACTATACTCTAAAAATATTAAGCTCACGAGCTAAACTACCCTTCCTAATTTGAAGCATTGTGACTATGCTAAATCTTATGTCTTGATAGAGCAAAAAGGTATAGGGGTGACCATGTCTACCCATGGGGTAAGTGGGAAGGCCAAAGTGATTTGAAAAATGAATCAATACTCCCTAAGGTACCATGGCCTTGCACAAAAGAAACTAACCAAGAAAAATAAGATGGAGTTAAATGAATGTGTTTCCAAGTGTTGTAGCTACTGCAACACCCTCCAAAATTTTGTCTTGCACTAAAATTTTGGATCCTTCCTTGGTATTTTCCTTAAATGTTGCAAAAATTCAAGCTCATTTTATGAGATTTCTTGAATTTCTTTGGCCCCTTTTGCTTGTTGGATTAATTGTCATATTTTGGCATGTTTGACTTATATGTAATGTTTGCAAGCCTTTTGTGGTGGTTTCAAATGTAGTTCTTTGTGTATATGAGTTCTCCTAACAATATAAACATTCATCTCACCCATATGCAAAGTCTTTAGCATTATCACATAAGTATCATCACAGTCGTCCTAAAGTCTATCTTAAGTGTTGCACTTGTCATATCTTGTCATGAGGTAGTCACTTAGAAGGCAATGTTTTTCTTTTTTGTTTTGATGATATATGTTTTTTTGTCTTCAATGTATGCTAATTGTTTTATCATAGTTCAAATTCATCATGAGTTCATCTCCCTTCTTGCACTTAGCCATTCTCGAACAATCTTCCCGACCAGGAAACTTAGCCTCACCGAGCCCTAATTGAGATGTGCACTGCACAGTCTCAACCCTCTTGGATGTGACCTTCCTACCTAGAACTACGAAGTTTGTAGTCACTTTCCTCTAGGGTTGTTGTTCTTTTCAATTTCGAAGTCTAGCAACATCCCTTCACCTCCAGAATTAGACAGTTATGAACTGTGCACTTTGCACTCTCAACCTTCAATCTTTTCCCTTTCCTGATGGAACTATGCAATGAATAGAGAGCCCAACCTCACTTGGCCTCCAAAACTGTGTAGATTCTTCCTTGAGTACCCTCACCTCAGTCATAACTCACTCCCTTTAGAAACAGAACAGATCTATCCTTCAGGCCTCTCTGCCACCCATTACCCCTTGCCTCTTGAAAATATATAGCATGTCCTCCTAGGGTCTCATCCCACAATAGCCACTACCTTCTTGACCTACACAATTTTGTCGTTTAGTGGCACTGCGCATTTTTTCTCCCCAGTGAGGACTTTGTAGAATCATTCCTCGATCAAACCTGAGTTACTCTCTGTGTGCTCTCAGTGATCAAGCTCTCTCCCTGCTAGACCAAATTGTGCAATGTGAAATCACTAGGCCCTTTCTCCTAGTTGTTCACTTACTCCAGGATCAGTTCATGGATAATAATGCATCATCTTATACTAGGGATTTTTTGGATTGATGTCGTCCTATCGTGAGTGAATTTTAGGAACAGGTACACTGTCAAGTCATGGTGAGATTATGAAGAAGGATAAGGAGGAGGGAAGCATGCCTAAAGACTCCCTTGTAGCTGAACTTATAACTGGGTCTATCAAGAATAAGAAAAGGGACACAAGTTTGTAACTAGTGTCCAAGAGTTAAGATCATTGAAGACCCTGCATAACCAAGCTACGCAGAAGAGAAGAGAAAGAAAATCCAAGAAGACATCTAGAACTCAATAGCAACAATGAGTTGACATTGCCACATCATAAAGCTAGTCCATGTCAGCAGTGTCATGTCATGTCATGTCATGAGTTTTCATATGCCACATCACTACTTTGAACCATGTATATTGTAATCAAATTTATTATAAAGTGGAAGTCCAAAGGACACACAAGAAGATGAAGAGTCATGTAGGTTGAAAAGTCATAGGAAGTTGAACATTCATGAGGGTAGTAAAAGAGTTACAAGGGGGATGCATCACCCCTTGGTTATATATATCCCCTCATTGTATAAGCAAAATACTTTTCACCTTGGCCCCTCCTGCAAGGCTTTAGAGAGGTCAGCTAGGTCTTTGAGGAGCAAGGAGTGGCTCTAATGTTCCACTACTTGGGCTAGTGATGTACAATGTAAAAATGTGTCTTGGATATTTTACTTAATAATAGAAGCCTTTTAAGATTGGCATTTTATTCATGCAAGTACTATGAATGTTGACAAGACTATTCTACGGATGTTTGTATTTCATGTTTTCTTTCACCTGTCCTAAGATAGTTGTACTATTTTGGTTATTTTAGTGCTTATCTTATTGAGAATGTGTTGTGATGGTTGTTATTGTTTTCCCATCCATGTGGACTATTCCACACGATACTAGACGTATATTTCCTTTTTTTTTGTTGTAATGATTGTTGCATCCATTGTGGACTATTTCTTTGTATGTTAGACGAACATTTCCTTATTTGTTGGTTGTAACAACCATTGCATCTGTTGTGGACTACTTCACTGGATGTTAGATGGGTCTTTCTAGTTCATGAATGTCTCTTCCTAGGTGGTATTATTACCTCTCACTTAAAGGCTCAATTTTCTCTTCCCCCTTTGTAGTAGAAGAGCCTTGACACAGTTACATTACACACTCACTAGGAAAACTCCCCTTGCTTTTTGAAGACAACATTACATCAATCTCTTATGTTGACAACTAGAGCCAAAGAAAATATTTAAGGATTTGGAAGCCTGGCCTTTATACTGAATGGAACTCTACACCAAGTGTTCTGAGATCTAATTAGGACTTGATATTGGGGATATCCCCTAAATGTTGGTGGGTCCAGCACCATGGATTTGTTCCAGTAAACCACTTGTCACGTGGTCAATTTTTACGGAGGAAATGATAGCACATTATGAGGATTCAAAGATAAACACCTTCTTTAGCCAATTGATAAATATAAAAAATGGGGTTCAATGGTGGAGCATATTGACGAGTTCAAAAAACTGAATATAAGGGCAAGTGATATTCGAGAGGAGCATAGGATTGATGTCTTCATAAGGAATTTAAAGGATAACATCAAACATGAGGTTCACATTTGGTAACTTGATTCATTGGAGAAGGCATCAGGTTGGCAAGAAAAATTGAAAGAAAAATTATGGAAACAAGGAAACCTACCACTCACAACTATAAATATGGAAGTTTTGTTGCTCCTAACCTTCCCCAGCCTACAAGGTTGACACCACAACAATTGGAAGAAAAAATAGAAAAAAGGCTTTGTTACAATTGTGATAGAAAATACGCTAATGGTCATAAGTGTGCTGAGAAGAAATTATTTTCCATAGATTGTGAAGAGGAGAAAGAAACGGAACAAGAAACTTTAAAAGAAGAGGTTATACACTAGGAATTACCCCTAGAGAAATAAGAAATGAATCTGACCATATCTTGGAAGACATTGGTAGGAATTACCACTCCTCAAACTCTCAAGATAGAAGTACATATCAAGAAGAAAAAGGTAATAATTCTGATTGATTTGGGTAGTATCCATAACTTTATTCATTGTAATATAACCAAGGAATTGAATTTCCCCTATACCTGGCACTACAGTGTCAAGTGATGGTTTCAAACGGAGGAACTATAAATTTCTCTAGAAAGTTCCATAATATCGAGCTAACCATGGGGGAATATGTATTGAATATACCAATGCTTTCCATTCCAATGGGTGGTGCTAATGTTGTACTAGGATTCCAATGGTCACAATATTTGGGTACGATAACTTTTAATTTTCAAGAACTTTTCTTGAATTCTTTTTGGGAAGGAAAGGAAGTTGAATTAAGGGGTATCACAGGGAAACCAGGAAAGATAATTATCTCTAATGGCAAGCAAAAGCTTCTAAAAAAATAACAACGGGGTGTAATTTCACAATTATTCTCACTAGAGGTTCAAGCATTGAAATCATCTATTTCTTTAGATCTCCAAAAAGTCTTGGGTAATCATTCCAAGGTATTTGAGACTCCCAAAGGCCTCCCACCTACTCATGATCATGATCATGCTATTAATTTTATTCTAGGAATTGTCCCACCAAACATCATGCCTTAAAAATATACCTATTCCCAAAAGAGTAAAACTGAACGTATGGTTGTTGAAATGCTAGAGGCTGGTGTAATTCAATCTAACGGATAGTTCATAACTACTAGTTTATAATGGCTAATTCTGAGCAAGGATGAATCTTTTCTATTTAAACATTTGGGAAGATTGATTTTTTCACCTTTTCCCTGAGGATGAACCACATTAGTTTGTTTGAAATGTTAACCAAATCTCAATAATGTGATTAATCCAAAATACAATCTCATTATAATTCAACCTAGTCAAAGTTATCTCTCTGGTCTAGAAGTATTGGTACAAAAGAAGGATGGATCATGGCATGTGTCCAGATTATAGGGAGCTAAAAAAGCTCACTATTAAAGATAAATTTCCCATTCATGTCATTGATGAATTATTGGATGAATTACATGGAGAAATTTAGTTCACCAAGTTGGAACTTCATTCAAGATATCATGAAATTAGAATGAAGACTGAAGACATTCCAAAAACAACATTTAGAACTCATGAGGGTCATTATGAATTTTTGGTCATGCATTTTGGCCTTACCAGTGCACCTTCTAAATTTCAAGGCTTGATGAATTCCATTTTCAAACCCTTCTTTAAAAAAATTGTGTTAATATTTTTTGATGATATACTTATCTACAACAAGTCTTGGAAGGATCATGTTCAACATGTTGACAAGGTGCTCAAACTATTGGAGAAGAAATAATTATATGCAAAAACTTCCAAATGTTTCTTTAGAGTATAGGAGTTGGAATATATGGGTCATATTATATCTCATGAGGGTGTTAAGGTAGACCCTAAACAAATTAAATCCATTAAGGAATGGAAAATCCCCACAACCATAAAGAATATGAAAGGATCTCTCAGGTTGAAAGTGTTGATCTAAAGATGATCTGAGGTTGTCATTGATGTCAACCCAAGCAGCACCAGGGGCTACCCTAATCTTGAAAGAGAATTTTTACTTGAAAACTTACTCTATTTTGGGTCAAGGATATTCTAGATAGATTCTGCTCGTCGAGATTTTTCTGTTGATATTTCGCACGCCAAGTAATTCTTCACGGTTTGAGAGATATCCATGTTTCAAGTTAGTAACCCCAGTTAGTCATCTAAAACCCTATGGGGTTGTGGAATGGCACTCATAATTGGTTTTGGCCATTGAATATTCAATAATTAATAATTTTTTATGCTGCTAAAATGCCTCCAACATTCTCTATAGAAGCCCCTCTCAACTCTATAAAAAGAAATATCATATATCCTCCAAATGTAATGATCGTGGAATTTTCACTATAACTTCATTTCTACAAACTCTTAAATTCAGAAATTAAAACCCTTTTGATTCGTAATCCTAATGAATGTCATGACCGAATTTCAGATCTTGGTTCGCTATATTTTCGGAGATATGATCTGTGGAAGTTAGGGTTTTTGGAGGCTGCCGAATTTCATCTCAAAGAAGTGACCTTGGGAAAATCATGATAACTCTCTCTCAGAGAAGAAGATGGGAATTCTATAAAAAGTGGAAGACTGTGCATGGACTATAGTTTTCTATGTATAAATTTCAGAGTTGAAGGAAGAAACAATGATACGTGGTATGTCATACAATTTCGCTCTACTGAACTAGTCCATAATTAGGTCACTGTGAGAGATTTGGCATAACTTTTCCTTGAAAATTCCAAATCGGGTCCGAGCTATGGAATTGGAAAGAAGATGCAAAGGGATAATACAAGACCAAATATCACATATTTGGGATCTGAAATCATAGAGATACATCAGATTAAATATCGTGCTCCTAGAAGGCAAGAAAAAACTAGATCAAGTGTTGTCAAGGGGTGCAAAGGACCAGACTTTCTAGGGTAGCAAAGAGCAAGGTGCAGCAAAATGACGCAGCAAAGCTAAGCTACAGGTAAGTATCTTTTGTATATGCATGTTCATCTCTTAATTGCATTAGATTCATTGTATTCTAATTTGTTGTTTTTTTTAGCACTAACATATGCTCTGTAGAATGAGGTAAGTTTTGTTATTATCATGTCATGGGTATTTCCTTGAAGAATTTTTGCAGGTATTATATATTCATCAAGACAAGACTAAATGCATAATCTAATGTTTTGAAGAGTGAGAAAGGGTAGCATGACAAAAGCAACAATCAAGGTGCATAACATCAGTAAGAAGATCACTACATGAAGTCTTCAAGTGGGAAGCACTGCATACAATCATTGTAAAAGTATCATTGTACAGAGTCATTGTAAAAGCATTTTTGTAAAATCTGTACAAGCTTCTATCTGCCAAGAGTTGATGAGGTAGTTTCGGGAGGTCTAGGATCATCATTAGGTGGTTGTCTCATAGTTGGGGTTATGGTCTAGTGTGTCTTCTTCTTCTACATCATTCTATATCATTGTAAAGTGGACCATTTTCCCTGGTACAGGAATCTATTCTTATTTTATTCTTCTATAGGGTGGTAGGGTGGTGCTAGGCTGGTGCATGAAGTCACCAACAGGTTGATGCCTATTAAAAATTCACTGTGGTAGGGTGGTGCTAGGGTGAGTTGTAGTTCATTGGGTGTTGGGGCATCCGTTCAGTTGACTATTGAAGAATCTCAGGCGTTGGTGTGTCCATCTAGTGGACACTAGAGAAGAATGCTTTTCTAGAATTCTAGGAAGTTGTTGCTTTCATTTTAGTTGGGGCTGAAGATTAAAGAATTTATTAGAAAAATGTTCAGTGGTTTTTGACCCGGAGGGGGTTTTCCACCTAAAATATTTTTGCCTCCTCTATTCTTTTATTTACTCTTATTACTGCATAAACGTTAATAATAATTGAAGATTAACTAATACTCTGAAAATATTTAAAAGTGCTAATTGCTAAGGAATATTCATCCACCCTCTCCCCCCTCTCAGTGTTTTCTAACAGAAAGGGTATTATCGTAAGTTTGTTAATAATTATGGGAGAATAGAAGCATCTCTAACAACATTACAGAAGAAAGATGCATTTTCTTGGACTCCAGAAGCAACTAGGGCCTTTGAACATATTAAAGAGCCAATGTGTCAAGCACCGGTATTAGCTATGCCAAATTTCACAAAAACCTTTATTGTGGAATTTGATGCCTCATGAAATGGATTTGGTGATGTTTTAATTCAAGAAGGAAGACCCATTGGTTTTGAAAGTCATCCAATTAGAGGAAAGTATCTAGAGAAACCTATTTATGAGAAGGAAATGTTGGCAATACTACATGCACTAAAGAAATGGCAATGTTACCTCATGGGAAGACACTTCAAGGTAAAAATAAATCATGATAGTCTTAAATACCTTTTGGAACAAATATTATCTTCAAAAGAGTAGCAAAAATGGGTCAGAAATATGTTGGCTCATGAATTTGAAATAATCTACAAAATAGGGAAGAAAAATGTTTTTGAAGATGCACTCTTACAAAAAGATGAGGATGTGGAAGCATTTCATTGTGCCATTTCTATTATCCAACCATATTGGATAACCAAAGCAAGGTATGAATGGAAGAATGATGAAGAAGTGTGGACACTCATTCAAAGTTACAGAGCAATCCCAATACATATGATACATTTAGCTGGAAAAATGATTCATTATGGTATAAAGTTAACTTGTATATCTGTATGAATTCCCAACTCAAACAAAATATTCTTTTGGAATTGCACACCTCTCCATTAGGAGGGGACTCAATATTTTTAAAAACTTACCATAGGGTCAAGAAGGAATGTTTTTTGGATGGCCTTAAATCTGATATTCAAAATTTTGTGGCGGAATGTTTGGTTTTCCAACAAAATAAAGTTGAGACAATTAAGACCTAGGGTTTTTTAGAAACTTTATTCATTCCAAATCAACATTTGGAGGAGGTTTCAATGGATTTTATCATAGGTTTACCCAAGTCTGAAGGAAAGAGTGTCATCATGGTAGTAATTGATAGAATTAACAAGTATGCACACATTTGTGAATTATCTCATCCATTTAAAACTAGTACAATTGCTACAATATTTACAAAAACAATTCAAAAGCTACATGGAAACCCAAATATTATTATAAGTGACAAAGATCCCATTTTCACTGGAAATTTTTGGACGAAATTATTTTCTTTTATGCGTACTCAATTAGCTCATAGCTCATCTTATCATCTTCAATCTAATGGGAAAAATCAGATAGTGAACAAATGTTTGGAAGGATATATTTGTTACTTTGTATCTGATAAAAAAATGCAATTGGTCAAGTGGTTACCTCTGGCTAAATGATGGTATAACACTTCCTTCCACACTGCAAAAAAAATGATCCAATTTATGGAAATTTATGGATATCATCCATCACATCATCTCTAATATAAAATTATAAGGTTCAAGCAGTGGAAGATCACATCGAGCATCAACAACAAGTTCTCCAGCTCTTAAAGGATAACCTCACTTTGGCATATAATCAAATGAAATAACAGGTTGATCATCATCACAATGAAAGAAGTTTTGATGTAGGCATTTGGGTATTCTTATGGATACAACCATACAAAAAAATGTCCCTCGAGAAAGCTAAGAAGGATAATAAATTTTCACCCAAGTAATATGGTCCTTACAAGGTGTTGCAAAAATATTGGTGCTATGGAATGGAAATTGGAGCTTCCTGCATCTTCCCAAGTGCACCCAATTTTCCATGTTTCATGATTAAATAAGGTTACAAGTGACAAGCTCCTAGCTCAAACAATATTGCCAAAACTTGACGAGGAAGGAAAAATCATATTGGAACTTGAAGGAGTCACATAAACAAGAACTCAACAGCTACGAAATCGATCAATTCCAGAGTCTCTCATCAAGTGGAAGAATTTACCCGTAGAAGATTCCACATGGGAGGATGATAATTTTATAGAGACGCGTCCAAAAATACTCAAGCATTGAGGAAAACATGTTTTTGAAGAAGAGGATCATGGTAGGTCCCTATAATACTAGTGTATCCCCCTCAATGTTATTTTTGTGGCCATGTAGTCCCCATATTGTTATTATTATGCCCCATAGAAGCCCACTATTGTTATTATTGTGTCCTTACATTATTATTTTTATGTAGGATCTAATTATATTGTGACCCTTTAGACTCCTATATATAGAAAGGAGGTTTTATCATTTGAATCATCCAAGCATTGTTCATTTATGTAATGTAAATGAGGTTTCACCCTAAAAGTGGATAATTTTTGAGTCATTGATCTATCTATTTGTGACTTGGTTGCATAACACATTTCCCCTCTTCAAAAGGAATCCAAGTGGACCCTAATAAAATAGCGATAATAAAAATTGTTTCTATTCCTTAAAAGAAAAAGGATTTTAGAATTTTCTTAAGCTTTTTTAGATATTATTGGAGATTCATAAAATATTTTAGTAACATTTCTTCTCCTCTATTTTCATTACTAAACAAAGATGTTGAGTTTTATTGGATAGATTCATGTCAAGAAGCATTTGAGGGTATCAAAGAAAAACTATTGAAATCACTTTTCCTCATAGGCCCAAATTTGACCCTACCCTTTCATATTCATATAGATGCATCATGCAGGGAAATTGGGGTAGCTTTGGACAGTTTAGAGGTAAATTCCCATATGTAATTCATTTCAATAGAAAAAACCTCCTCATGGTTGAATTAAACTATACAATAACTGGAAAAGTGTTCCTTGTTGTTATACATTCTTTAAGTAATTTCATCAATTACATCACTAATTACCAATTCTTCATGCACAATGACCATGCAACAATCAAGTATTTAATGAATAAACCAAATGTGAATGCTTGCAAAATCAGGTGGTTATTATTGTTGCAACAAATTGACTTGACTATTGTTTACAAACTGGGAAGGAGAATGTTGTTTCAAACTTTATATCAAGACTAACCTTCCCTACATATGAAGAAGTGATAGATGACCAACTCGCTGATGAACATACATTTTCCATATCACTTTTGTATCCATGGTTTTCCAACACTACCAATTTCCTAGCTACTAAATAATTGCCTCCTCACCTATCTTCAAAGGAGAAAAATAAGATTGTCAGAAAAAGTGCTTGCTACACTTTAGGGGAAACCTCTTCAAGTTGAGGCTTGACAAGATTCTGAGTAGATCTATTAGGGAGGATGAAGTGTATAGAATTATACCATATTACCATGATGGTCCCTATTGGGGTCATTTTTCTACAAAGAGGACAACTTACAAAATCCTACACTCATGATACTTTTGGCTAACACTTCTCATGGATGCCCAAAGATATTTTTCATAGTGTGATGAGCACAAAAGGATAGGAAAACCTATAACAAAGGATTATATTCTCCTCCAACTTCAAGCTTATTTTGAACCATTTTAGAAGTGAGGCATGGACATCATTGGACCTATTGGTCCCCCATTAAGGAATAAGAACTATGTCATTATATCAATTGACTATCTGATGAAGTGGGATGAAGAAAAGGATGTGAAGGAAAGAACATAATAGAAAGTGCTTGAATTATTAAAGGAAAATATGTTCTAAAATTTTAGTTTTCTAAGAAAGCTGGTGATAGACCAAGGTTCCTAGTTCACCTCTAATCTAATTGAATGGTTTATGAAACAACATGACATTTGACATTAGAATTCCACTTTGTATTATCCTCAAGAAATTGGGAAAGTAGAAGTAACCAATAGGGAATTATAAATCACTAATGCAGGGTGATATTGGTGACCACTCACCTATTCCAATGGGGTCCCCAACACTGATTTCTATTAGTTTTCTATTTTTTAGCACAATTTCCTATTTCAACAGTTTTCTATCTTTAGCAATTTTCGTGTCCTAAACTTTCAGAGCCATTTTGAGGCTCCAAACAATGTTTTTTGGGGAAATGGGAAAAGGCTCATGTTTGCAATTGAATTTGTTTTCCTTGGATATTCCTTTCTAATATTTTAACATGTATTCTAAATGGAAATAGTATTCTAAATTTACGACCCCGAGATGTTGACGTTCCAACTAACCCCATCGAGGCCCATACCTTTTGGCACTTCGTCTCCTAGGGTTAGGTTATTAGATTTTTCTAGTTTATCGATGCTTCTTCATCATAAAAATGCCTTAACTCCTCATCGTAACATAGATAAGAAAGCATGTAACCATGAAATCTCTTCTAAGATGTAAGCAACCATTGCTCGATCTAGTTTGTTTCCCTTCTACATGTAAACAATTTTCAGTATTTGTTATTTATTAATTGAATTTTTCTCTCACTATATTTGTTAGGAATTAATTATAGGAGCAATGAAATACAAAAAATATTGTGGAAGAACCAATACATCAATTCATAAAACAAGAGAGACACAAATATACATGGTTCACATAATATGGGCTACCTCCACAAAGAAACAACCAATCCTTCCTTTTATATTATCCAACAAAATGAAGAGATGTAACCTACAGGAGATTTTCTAAAATTTCCTCTTCACTCTCACACAACCTCCACTCTCTCTCACTTAGAATAATAATACATAGCCACAATACAATTCCCTCATATAAACTGAGGGTTTCCTTTTAGGGAAGAAAATAATAAATTAACATAACTTCTACCGTCAAATCATTCACCTAATGGACAACCAAGATTGACTACGAAATTACAATAATTCACAAGGCAAATTTTCATCTATTTTTAGCTTCGGGGGCATTTCCCTCGAATCCCTACCAAGGGGGGTTCATAAAATCATTCCCCCCCCCCCCGCCTTGGACCCCTTGACGGAAATTAAACAACTGGTGTTGTACCCCATTAGGAACGATGATCCAACATGACTAAAACCAAAACCTAGAAACAATCAAGAAGATAATCAGGCTCCACACCCAATAATATCTCTATGTTTTTATTTAAATTTGTATTTCATTTTGTTCTTGTGTAAGTCTATATCAGTTATATCAGAGCGGCATTGTCTTTCTTTGTTTTTCTCTGCATGTCCCAAACAAGGTTGATGTATAAGGAGTTGGGACTTGAAGTGTTGAAGAATATAGGGAAATTAGAGTTAATGAGATTCTTCTTGCATAATAGCTATTTGAGAGGTATTTAAATTTTTTCTTATTAGCATATTCTTTAGTGTGTCTTCTTTAGTTCAACAAATATATACCAAACAAAGAGACAAGAACACAAGGTGTTGGCATTCTTCTAGGGCGAAAACTTCTCCCACTTGGAGAGGAAAACCTGCACAAAATTCTTCTTATAGAGATCCCAATTGATGAACACCAATACCATGACCCTTGACTTCTAATGACACTCCAATACCAATATAGTAATACTCTTCTTTGTAACTGTTGAGATCATCATGATTATAGTTTTGTTACAAACTTCAATTCCATCACTAAGGTTATTGCACCTTCACCTTCGTCGTGATCATTAGTGCTACCTTTTTGTTAGAACTTCACTAAGCTCTTATTTATGCATTTTTCATAATTTTGTCGTCATCAAAAGTGAGACCAAGTTCATGACTTTAACGATATTATATGTCATGCCCAATCGCATTACTCTAGGATATATTCGTCACAATTGATGAGATCATTGAGATCCTTTTTGACACCCTTAATTCGATATTGTAATCATGATTATATGTGAGATCATTTAGTGATTGTGTTCATATATATTTGTCATCACTTAGATCATTCGATGTGTTTTTCCATGTGCTCAGAGATCTAATGTATTACTCATTTAAGAACAATGATCTAAAAGTTGTGTGTATGCTAAGAGTGTCTAGCTCCATCGACAATTCCAATGACTACAATTTATGTGACTATGTTGGAGAGGCCGAGGCTATAATTCCATTGAGATCATGATCACAGGCATAGAGTATCATTCTCCTTCCTTGAGACAATGTATCATTCTTCTTTACCGATACAGTGTATCATTCTCCTTCACTGAGACAAAGTATCCACCGAGCACCAAGACAGAGCATTCATCGTGATAGTGAGATTATAGTAACGTTGTTATATTTCGTTGTGTCGAGATTCTCTGAGAATCTCAATCTTCTTTCTTTCAACATTGATCTTTAGTCTTATATATATAGTGATCATGTCTTGCATATCAAGCCAAGATTATATTAGGTCATTGTGACACCAATTTTGAGCTGAGTTGGCATATGTAAGTGCTTTGAAGCCGACATGACTATCTTTCTCATTGTTTAGCTAGTAGAATTATTCTTTGGAGGATTGCGCTTGTCTTAGAGAGTTACTTGACACTAGGTTGACCCTTACTCATTACATACATGCTCAACAAGAGTTCTTTAACATGATATTGAATCTTTGACTTTTCTAGACCTATGGAATGAGAAAGAAACCCATTTGTATAATTTACAAAAATAATATTTCATTTTCTTGGTAGGTACAAAGATCAAAATTACATTTATAAATACTCAACCTAGTTACAGTTTTCTTCAACATGAACTAGTTAAACCTTTGTATGACTGGCCTCAATGACTTTGACAAAGATAGGAAAGATAAGGGAGTAGAAGATCCTTTCAAATTTTTGCTCAAAGAGGCTCTCAAGTGAAATAGGAACAAGATGATGGATAATTTTTCCCAGACCCTTCAGCAGATGCAAGTGGGAAAAGAAAACTCATCCATCAGTCACTTCAGAGGTGCCACCCTATTTAAGGTGTTATCACTCAGGTTGTCCCTAGGCTCCTAATAGGGATACGGCCGAGGTAACCACAAAAAAATCTTCTGATTGCAAGTTCTAGCCCACCTGCAATCGGAGAGGGCTCTCTCCTCTAGATTCAACCTTAGTTGATGATTTTAGGCTAGCTTTCTGACTTCAAGGGAATGTTGACTGTGATTGGAAAGAAGGTAGGATTCTCGAACAAAAGGCACAGTAAGGTGTTATAAGTTTCGAACCATTGGGCATGGAGTCACAGATTGAGGCATGCGAGTGTTTTCTTGGTCACAAGGGGATACGGAGTGGGATAGCCACACAGGATACAATCCTCGGTCTGCTGAAAGTACGGAATGAACATCAGGAATAAAAGGCAAAAGAGAATCATTTCATCATGTTGACAAAGAGGAGAAGTGGATGAGTGGGATCCCGGAGCAGTTAAGAATTCCAAAGACATGCACTCATATGTGAAAGAAACAAGGTAAACCAGATCATTTAAGAATACAAGCTCATAACTGTTTCTGAAGAAAACATCGAAAAATGCAGAAATTGAACTTAAGGTGTAATGAAACAAATATTAAGCTATTCTTTTTTCCTGCAATTTAGAAAGGCAGAAAGGTGATAAAAACATAAAATAGACAGGGAAGAAAAACACTTATTGGATCATGCAGAGACACAGGAATTCCGTGATCATTCCTTGGCCAAGAGAAAACATCAAGTTGTTTCGCAATCCATGCTTTCAGCAATCTTTGATTATGGAAAAATATAACAGTTACAGTGCGAGTCTTTGCTCAGAGAAAATGCTGGAAAGAAAACTGACCAACAACTACTACTACCAACCAACCAACCCTTCACAATATCGCTTAGGGTGGTATTTATAAACAAAATATCGGAAAGACATCATTACAAGTGACCTTGACAGGTCTGCTTAGAACTCTTCAAAAATCTAAATGCTGCTGGAATTAAATGCAAGTAAATCTTTTTGGCTGCGCTGGGGGCAGCTGGATCGGAACAGGTGACGAGGTGGCCCTTGGGGACCAGATGCGGTGCTGTTGGAGTGAATGTGCTTCGGGGCTGCAGTTCGGCTTTGGTGCGAATTGAATGTGCAATTATTATGATTTGAGAGCTTCAAGTAGTTTCGCTCTCCTCCTGTGAATCCGCTGGAAGATATTCAATTTTCTCTTGCTTTGGGCCGCTACTCAAGATATTCTCTGATACACTTTGCCGCTACATTGATGGTTTCCGCCGTTGACTGATACTCTTTGACACGCTTGATGCCTGTTGATTTGATCTGATACACTTTAAACTCTGTGACTGATTTGTTGTTGTCTTCAAACCGGATCCTTTGGCACGATTGGGCGATTTTCGGGCTCTTTCGGCGCGTAGTGGGTTCGGCAATCAGAAGATTCCCTGAAGATTCCTTGAAATGGCCTATTTCCCGTAGCGATGCTTGAATAGCGCTTCGCGCTATTCACGCATCGGAAACTGCCTCCGTTTCTTGATCTGGAGCTCCGAAGTGCGATTTTTCTCCCTGCGCGAAGCTTTTTCGGCTTTTCTGGCTGCTGAAGTAAGCATGGCATCGGCTGTACGGCGGATGACGTTAGCTGTGGGTCCCTGGTACAGAGCGGCGTGGACGACGTGGTGAGATACTGGATGGAAGGAGGGGGATCATTGGGTTGGACATTTGGCACTTGCGAATGTCGATATGCGATATTGCATCGGCGGAGACGGAGAGGTGAATGGATTGGACATTCGGCGTTTGTGATCGCCGATCGCCGATTTCGTGATATCGCATCGGCGGGGGACAGATGGGCAATGTTTTGCATGAATGTGAGAGGGCGAGGTTGCGACACGAAAACTGCTTTGAGGAGAAAAAGGTAAGTAAGTGGGTGTGAAGGGCTTTTGGGGTTTCGGAAGGGGTCCGACTACCTCGGGGGGATTTTATACTTTGGAAGGAGTCCATAGTATCTGGAAGGTGGTTTTGGAGGTCAAGGCTCTTGCTTAGTTTCTGATAAACTGAACAATTCCCGAGAGTTGTTATGGTTATTTTTCAACTAGGGGGAGGGATATTACATAGGGGAATTTTACTTAATATTAATAAGGGGACGGGAAGAATAGGGAGCTAAATAATAATGTTAGTGGTTAATATGGAGATGGAAAGAAAGCGCTAAGTTCGGGAGAGCTTAGGCTGTTGCAAGGGGGCAGGACCATACTTCGGGAGAAGATATGGAACAACTTTGAGTAAAGCAAATCTTTACTCAAGCCAGTGTTTATGGAGATGATGAACTTAAGAGGTGTCAAGTAGATCTTGACCTCTTTTGGGGTTGTTAGTTAATGATTGGGGAAAACAGAGAAAGGGAGTAAGTTATACCTCATTTGAGCCTTTTTGCTTACAAATCTTTGCTGATTATGTTCTGCCTAATATGATACCTGAAAACTTGGAACTGGTCAGCAATTCAACAGCCTCAGAGCTACCTACCCAGCCTATTTGCCTAGCATTTTTTCTTCTTTTGCTTGGGGGTGCAGTTAGACTTGCAAACCCGTCATACATTTTTCTTTTGATGCTTTCTTATCTACATACTACCCTTATTTCTTCCGGAGCCCAGATTAAGCTGTTGGGCTCTCCTGCTTATCTACCTATCTAAGAATCTGCCAAGGTTAAACTGTTTGGACAGATTTACAATCTCTATATTCTAAAACAAGAAATTTAAACCTAGGGAGACCAAGATTAAACTGTTTGGACCTCCTCTTTAACTAAAAGTAGCGATACCGGGACAACTTTACAAAATTTGAAGGCAATTGAATGAACTTGAAGTAGCCTTCTTCATTTGGAGATTGTTTGAGCAAATATGGAGCATTGCAGCAAGCAAAGTACGACATATTTGGCCTGTGAAATGCCAATCATGAAAAATGAATACCTGCTACAGCAAGAGCTAACATAAGGTACGAGTTAAATTTGACATTCCTATATGTGAAGGCTAGATAGATGCAAAAGCACTAGATAGACGACTAAATATGCAGGAAGGATATTTTTCAATCCATAATTTTTCTGATAAGTAAAATATTACTTTTGCACTCCTCTATGTTGCCCCCCTTATTGAGTGGTGGGAAAATTAATATGGGCAAAGAGATGAGGAGGAACCCTCACTACTTTCAGTAGCACAATCTTGGAATTACTTCTGAGATGTTATCAATGAATAATATACATAAATGCACCACATTGCAGTAGGAATGGGACCAAGTCGTGTCCGCGTTCATGAATATTTTTTATACCCTAAATAGAATGTTGGGTATTCTTGTAGCGGCTGCAACACCCTCCAAAATTTTGGCCTGCATCCAATTTTGGAGCCTCCCTTAGATTTTTACTTGATGTTTGCAACCACTCAGGCACACCCTATGAGCTCGTGTTGAGTTTTTTCACCCTCCTTGCTTGACTATTCGATGGATGAAATTTTTCATATTAGTCACAATGTCACACTTGCGACTATGTTATGGTCATGCAAAAGGTCTTGCTTCTTGTGTCCATGTTGTATTCTCTATATGAACATCTGTCACACTCACACATGAAGTTGTATGCACTGTTGTGTAAGCATCATCACGATCATTCAACAATCTATCACAAGCATTATGCTTGTCACTCACACCGTCGGTCAGTCATGTTGAGTATATGTTGCCTTGATGGTCTAAGGTGTCTTGTCGTACAGTCATGTTCAGTGCATGTTCGTAAGGCTGCATAAGCACAAACTCACTCAATCACACACTTAGTAATTTTTGTTGAAGTCTTGCTGACCGATCACCCTCTCACAACTGGACCTCCACCCAGAATTGACTCGACCGAATGTCACCTAGAAGTTAGAATAATGGAGAAGTGTCCAACAAGCCATTTCAATATACATTGCCCTCAAGCTAATCAACCAACCCTCTTTCCAGTTAACTAGAGATTTTGACTGAGCAGTGACCCCAGGACTCACTCCCATAAAATATTGCGCAGTTTTTCTAGCCAGCAACCCAGTTAGTCGATCAGCTGCTCACCCAGAAAACTATATATTTCATGAGCAAGCCCCTTAGCTGCCCAACATCCCACTCAGCTTAGAAACTATGCATAGATGTTCAATAGGTCAGCCTACAGGGATTGTGCAGTTTTTGCTACCAAGCCTCCGACAGCCAGTTGCCAGCTCCCTCCAGGAATTGCACAGTTTTTGCTAACAAGTCTCGCACAACCTACTGCTAGCTACCTCCAAGAATTGTGTAGCTTTTTTATGGCAAGCCCTTCTACTATTCGCACTACTTCCCTCTAGAAATTGCATAGATCTTCCCTCCAGCCGAGCCAGATCCTACAGACACTCACTGCTGATCCGGATTGTCCATCCCAGTCTCCCAGTGACTTCTGCGCAATTTTCACTAGTAGTGCCTAGAGTCCACATCCTAGATTGAAACATTCCTTACTCAGTTTTATAGCCTAGTCCTCTCTCCCAGTCACCTACACTCGATAGCAAATAAAAATGCATCATGGTAGACTAGGAGGTTTATGTATTTGATGACATCTCGTCATGAGTGATCGTATTTACAGGTATATGGATAATACATGACATGATAACGGACGGGATGAACAAGGAGAGTACATGCAAGGAGATGTGTTTGTGAACAGACGAATGAATGATGCATGTGAGGAGATTTTTTCACAAATGGATGAACATGAGAGGAGAATTTTTCGTGAACAGATGAACATGTAAAGTATGCCAAAGTACAAGCAAGAAAGTGACATGCACATGCAACATCAAGTGAACACCAAGACCATAGAATACTCTAAACAACTTTCCATGCAGAGGTGAAGCTGTGATACACAAAGAGCACATCCATCACTCAAGTGCACTACATCTTGACATGGACACCAGCAGCAGCATGGACATACCAACACTCTCATGTCGAATTGTGTCATTAGTCATGTCAGCCACATCACTATTGTGGGCCATACTGTGTAAATCAATGTAATGTAACGTGGAAGTCTAAGAGACCCACATGTGATATGAAGATCATGTAAAGTTGAAGAGTCAAATAAGTCAAACAGTCATGAGGGAAGTCAAATAGTCACAAGGGCTAGTTTTACCCTTCACTATAAATACCCCCTCATTTGTACATGCAAAGGAATTTTTCACCTTGGCTCCTCTCACATAGCCTTAAGAGTCTGTAGTATTTACTTTGACAAGCAAGCAATGGTTCCAATGCCCCTCTCACAGGATTAGTGATGTATGGTGTATTGATGTGTCTTGGAACTTTCTATTAATTTAGAAGCCTGATCATAGGCCAACACATTTTCACATGTGTGTTGTAACTATTTGTAAGATTAATCTTGAACACTTGTAATACATGTTTCTTTAACCTGTGTTAAACAATTGAACTCATTCATTTACTCTAATACATATAATTATGAAAATGTGTTGTATAAGTTGTTAACATTGTCTTTCCCATGTTGGTTACCTCCCCGGATATTAGAAAAAACCTTTCACATAAACTTGTTATAATGACCGTCGCATTCTTACGGGCTGCTCCGCTAGGTGTTGTACATGCTATATACTCATGTGTGTTGTGACTGCTACATTCGTGTGGACTTCTCCTCTAGAAGTTGTGCATGTCCTGTTGTGTTGTGTGTCTCTAACAGAGTTGGGGTTTTTTCCCCATCAACTAGAGAGTCATTTCCATATTCTCTCTCTGCTGTGAAAGAACCTTGAAACAAGTAACACTATCATTCACCAAGCACATGAATCTCAAAGACAAAGTAGACCACTCTCATATGCTGACAAGCAAGAGCTAAGGCAAACATTTAAGATAATGGAAACTGGGCCATCATAATGGATGGGACTCTTACACCAAACAATGTGAGGTCTAGTTGGGACTTCATATCGAGGAGATCCCTTGAATGTTGGTGGGTAAAACATCGTTAACATTTCTCGCACTAGAAGGAGGGCCTCCAGTTGTTGATGGCTGAATGTTCTCTCACCCCCACTCATCTATTATCTAGGCAACACAGTAACTCACATTCCCTCTCACCTATGCATGAATCTGAAATGTGTTACTGCTCACCTCCCAGGACTGAACAAGAAATTTCATATCAACACCTTCACTCCATCTGTCCCATCACCCACCAGTTCACAAAATAAATTAGACTGATACCATGAATACAACATCTTCCATATGCATTAAGAAATCCATAAACCACTCCTGCATGGGTTGTTATATCATCAGTGGAAGAAGTAGCTCTTGCCACACTTGAAGGTCTGGTAGAAGTTATTGAGAACAGAGAGGAACCTCCAGTCTTCCAATAGGGAGAGAAAGAAACCCTCACAATCTTGGACTTAGACTCCAATATAGGAGGTGGAGGGGAAGGAAGCGGAGGAGGTGGAGGTGGAGACGAACCAACAAACTCAGAGCTGAAACAGTCAGATTCTAAAGAAGAGGACGAGGATGAAGAGCAAGAAGACATGGATGACCAAAATCTAGAATAGTTGACTCATGGACCATTGGCTCTCCCAGGTGCTTTACACAAGATGCCAAAACATTTAGAGAGAATGATCACAAAGTTTGACCTTGACATCACAATGAAGGTAGAATATCACTTAGACAATTTCTACCTACAGCTGCAAAACCTTGAGGTATGATACGACGATGGTGCATGTAGATTGTTCCCTTGTACCCTGGATGGTCATGTAGAAACATGGTATCGTAACCTTCCTATCAACTCCATACATAAATGGGGCATGTTCAAACGTATGTTTATGGAAAACTTTGTTGATGAGAAGACCCCAGCCATGTTACTCAAAGAATCGGGAAGCTTGAAGATGGAAGGGGAGGAAAAGGTAAAAGATTTCAATAAAATTTTTCTACATATATTGAATAAGTTTGTAGTGGACACGAAACCTCATGACTCCATCATTGTCGATTACTACATGTCCATCACTACTGACCAGCGTTGCACATTTCGGCAAATGAGCTATGAAACCAAGACTGTTAGAAAACTGCGAAGAAGCAATTGTTGCCAAGAAGGACCTATGCACGATTGGAGTCATGAAGGATGAAGAACCAAGAATGGAAATTAAATATGTGAGCAGGAAGCCACAGGCTACAGTGAGCAAGGGTAAGGACAGGGAAACAAGTGATATTGAAAACCTTACTCGTCTTCTCAAAAACCTGACAAAAAAAATGTCCGAGCCCAAATAATGAACAATTGGCACATCTAATATTAGTCGACCTCTGAGACAGAGACAAGGAAGCATGTCATCAGGCAACAATTTCTTCCTTACTAAAACTACATAGAGCTCGGTGTTCTAGCTCAAATAGTGCACAAATAATGAATTCTATTGATTTGATGAAGATGACACTTGAAAGGGTTTTGTTCAGACTGGAAGCAAGTTGTAGGCTCAATATACAATTGTACACTTGGTGTAATGACCAGTGTGTAAGGACAATCGGGAGATATAGACAATGACGAAGATGTTACGCCTGATGAGGCATCAAGCTTTTGGCATGTGGTGAACATATATCAATGCTCGTAAGCAGTGCAGAAGACAAACACCGAGAAGCGGCCCCAAAAGAAAAATGATCATTACAATATGAGAAGTAACGAGGCTCCCCCTACACCTGGGGAAGTAAAAAAAAAGATTGAACTATTGAGGAAAGTTGATCCACCATCCTTCCAAAAGCAGAAAACACAAAGCAAGCCCCGGAAGACAGCGGAGGACAAGAGTACATCCATGAGCAGCAAACTACAGAACACTCCACTGGACAACAAAAATACCAGTCTTACCCCCGACACCTCGATGAGTCTACCCCCTATGGATTACAACATTATGGAAGACATGAATAAAACTTGTGCAAACATTAGTTTTTTCAAGTTGGCTAAGATCCAGAGTTAGCGGGAGATCCTTTTGCGTGCATTGGGGCAAACATAAATGGACAGCGCAACCTCTACCACCAAGTGAGCAAGCACACCTCCTAGATCATTTCAACAATGCTAAACAAAATCCAGATGGAAGAAGAAAACTCTGTTTTCCCTCTATTCCTACTTTCATTCAAAATCTTCAACTGTAATGTTCACAAGTGTTTGGTTGATTCTAGTGCGGCAGCCAATTTCATGTCACTCTCCATTGCCAAAAAGATTAATGTGAAATGGAGCAAGACATCCATACAGATCATCTGACTTGATCGAACATCCGTACCAGTCATTGGTGAACTTCGAGATGTGATAATTTGACTATCTCATGACAACCAAGTTTGCCAATGCATAAGCATGGTTGTTGTGGACATACCAGAAGCGTATGGCTTACTTCCCATAAAATATTGGTCTAGCAAGATGAATGAATACTTTGCTACAAACTAGTCATAGATGTGGATTACATACAAAGGAAAAAAAATCAAATCCGAGTGTTATTAGAGAGATATATGAGTGTTGGCTTTGTGGGGCCTGACCCAGGTTTAGCGTTACTTAGCCAAACAAATCCCTACACTATTATCCCTTTCGACATTAGCCTGTGGAGCATAGATCGAAGTCTCACTCGAAGCAGTATGGGGGGATGTTCGAACCAATTTTTCGCACCCTAAGATGGTCATGATGTCAGTTTACACCCTCTTCTCCTACTTTCGCGCATGTTACTAAGCTTTAGGCCTTTGTCAGTCTACCCTTTATTCTGCCCTTTAGTACCTCCACGAAGGTGTACAATTAAACCTTCATGCAGCCCTAACCCGTGGTCTAGGTACTTTCACACAGCTATGACAATGTATTATGTAGGTTCCACAGTTATCTCAAGTGTGTTACTTATCTTAATAATCTATCACAGTTAGCACCGCGTAAACTGATATCCTTACTTGTGTTCAATTAACCAACATATTCACATATATTCTCACATCACATGAACATTGTAAATTAAACCCAAAATGCAATATAATCAGGTGTGTTAACAAGAAATAAATACATAGAATTTGCATAATACTTCTCTTAATTGAGAGAAGGGGAGCGGGGATGGAGGGATTGGGCGCAGGGGCATAGGCCGGATCTAGGGTCGGCTGGGCCGAGGGCCTATATCTCTACAGGAAATGATAGCCATACTCGATGACGCAGTCAAACAGTACACCGGAGGACAGCGAAAGCGACAACAGGGTAGGTGGCGGTTTAGATCACGAGGAGGACAACTGGGGATCAGCCGGAGTTAAACATTTTTGAACAGGGGTTTTCTACTGTGTAAAAATAAGGAGGAAAATTATGTGCTGGCATTTTTACTAAAATAGACACAACATCGAACTTGCAGAAGTTTTAATGATCCGGGAATAGTTCTAGTAACCTCTCCAGTAACCATGGTTAACCCTAGCGAATTTGTGGAATTAGACCCAGCTTCGGAGGATATCTTATCAGTCTAGGGGAAGGATCCAACTGTTCAGAACTTGGAATGGTATTTTAGAGCCACAGGCAGTCGCGAAATCGGTCCTCTCACTACGAAAGGGTTAAGAAATAGCAATTTGTTCAAGCACCAGTTGGAAGGAAACTTGGAAGGGAATGGGTCAAGCCACCATGGCAACAAGGGTTTGCAGCAGATAAGCGGGCGGGAGGAAATCGTATTGCATGCAAATTTACCCCATCTCCCAGAAAACAAAGGTAAGCTCTTCCCTACCAGCCCTATTCTCTCAAAAGGTCTAGAGAACATTGTAAATTCTGGAGCGTCTTTAGGGATAAGATTTCATGGGGGTATTGGAAGGGCGTCGGTAGTCACCAGGGCTTCCCTAGCCAAAGGCCTGGTAAGCCCCAATAGGACCGAAGGAAGGAAGGAAGATGGCCATAAAGGAATTTTGGAACCTCGAAAGCTCCAATTAGGACCAGCATTCGAAGAACCAGAAGCAAATCGTTTTCTATCAGGACAAGGAAATGCACCAGGCAGCAAAACATTATCTTCCCCAAATGTGTCAAGGAGCCCATCTCTAGAGAGGCACGAGCCAGAACAACAAGATAGGAATGAGGCGGGTGAGCCAATAAGGGAGGAAGGTTATGGGATCAGGAAGACAGGATAAAAAAGAAAGAAGTAGAGGCCGATTAACTTGAAGGACTTAGAAGAAAATTTGGTGCTTGGAATGGATGTGAAGATAGAAGAGGCGTTGGAAGTGGCAGAATGCACCGTGATAGGTAGGGAGAGAGGGAAAAATACTCTTCCAACTTCATCAAATCATGGGGAGAACAAAATTGGAAATCAGATCTTATTAGAAGCTTCAAGATATTGGTCTTAGGAAAAGGTTGGTTCATGGTGCGTTTTGAGAACAAGGAAGCGGCAGATTGGGTTGTAGAAAGGAATTGGGATTTCGGAAATATTCTTGTTCTTTAAAAAAATGGAGTCCATTGTTTGATGTGATGCATGAGAAAATGGATGTCTTTTCGGTATGGGTTTGGGCCCTGGGGTTGCCTCCTTTCCTATGGGAAAAATCAGTGTTCAAGTCAATAGGAAACAAGCTGGGCATCTACCTGGAAGTGGATATGTCCTTCTTGCAAACCCAAAACAAAGCTATGGTGAGGATCCTGGTCAATCTAAACCCTTGTGGAGGACTAGCAGAGAAAATTAATATACAGTACAAAGAATATGTTTTTGAACAAATCCTGGACTACGAGAATCTGCCTTTTAGATGTCATAGATGCCATGCATATGGACATTTTGCCAGGGACTACCCGTTGGGGAGGCGACGTAGAAGATATCAGAGGATGGCAACTCAGACGGAGAGGAAAGCCAATCCAAATCAGATTCTCCAGAGGCTAGAGTCATCAGTCCTTCAGACTGAAGGGGATATGTAGGTGGATACCCCTCAGGAGGGGAAGACATCAGAGGAAGCTAATCAAATCACCCCGGTTAGGAATAAAGAACCAGAAGTTGAGCCTGGGAATGAAGCAGCAATCCAGGAGCTCATCAAGGAAGCGGCAGCCATTCAAAATCCTATCCAAAGCGAGGACTTAAAGGGTATGTGTCTAGATTCAAGTAACGCATCTTTTCCTACTTTCGAAATAAAAGATGTTTGCTTGATTCTTGGATCACACATTAAAAATTACATTCCTCAAAATAATGTTCCTGCGGACTTTCATGATGAAAATTATGTGGATAATTGTGTAGAAAACATTTCGGCTGCCATCCCTTCCTTAGATCTAAATCGTGAAGATGATCCTTGTGAGGAACCTAATCTCATCCCCGCCCCTCCCATATGTCACTATAATCTCAGATCCCTTCATAATAAACCCTCATCCTTAGGAACTTTTGGTGGAATAGGACTGACCCCTCCTCAGAATCTAAAAAGAAAAACAAGGGGAAGGAAATCCAATCTTTCCAAGGCCCAGGTTAAAGTTAAACATGACGACACGGATGGAAAACAATTGTCAATCCATGGGGCACTTAGAGCAGTTCAAGCCCCTGAGAATGTTATAAAATGATTTTTTCATCCTGGAACTGTAGGGGTTTAGCCAGTAAACCCAAAAAACTAGCTCTCCGAGAGATGATTATGAACTCAAAAACTGATATCCTTTTACTTCAAGAAACACTGGGAAAGAGTGCAGAAGTAGAATCAGCCTTAAATTCCCTCCTTCCGAGCTGGCATTTTATGGCTATAGATGTTGTTGGTCACTCTGGAGGATTGGCTGTGGGATATCAGGAAGGGCGAATGAAGATTGTAAATTAATGGAGCATGAAGCAGGTGATGGGCATCAAAATTCAATCCCATGAATTAGGCTTCCCTTTAACAATTGTAAACATCTATGGGCCATGTCAGGGGAGAATGCCTTTCTGGAATGAACTATTATAAAAATCGATAGTGAAGTGCAAAAATATGGTGATGGGTGGAGACTTAAATTTTTCTATTGGGAATGTGGAGGCATGGGGACCTTCGGCCAAAGAGGATTCTCTGTCTGATTTCTTCCAAAACTTTTTAATCTCCAACAACTTGATAGATGTAAATCCAATCAAACTTAAGCCTACATGGAGAAATAGAAGAGTAGGAGAAGCAAGAGTCGCAAAAAGATTGGATTGCTTCCTCATAAGTGAAGAGCTAACCTCTAGGATTCCTATGTTTAGACAATGGGTCGAAGAGGGAGGATCTTCAGATCACTTTCCAATCTTTCTAGAACTGTCCAAGCCCCCTCATAAGCCGGCAGCGCCTTTCAATTTCAATGCATCATGGCTGCAAGAAGACTCTTTCAACAAATTGTTTAAAGAAACATGGAGACATCCAGACAGGAGTTCTACAGAGGATAGGGGGTTTTTGTTTATGGAAAACCTAAAAATATTAAAGAAAGCTACTGTTGAATGGGCAAAGGGTAGGAAGCAAAAGCAGGATGAGGATTTAATCCAGATTAGGGAGGAATTGCAAAGGCTGGAAAGTATAGAGGAGGATGGCTACGCCTCCTAGGAGTCAAAGGAGAATATCCTATCTCTTGAAAAACTCAAAAACCAAATCCTTCTGGCAAGAGAGGAGGAATGGAGGCTAAAGAGCAGAGCGATATGGCTCAAATCAGGGGATGAAAATACGAGATTTTTTCACAACTATGCAAAAGGGAGGAAAATTGCAAATACTATCTAGAATCTCAAGAATGAGGAAGGTAGGGAAGCAAAGACCTTTGAGTCCATATCAGCCCTCGGGAAAAGTCATTTTCAGAACTTGTACATTGATCAAGGTGAGATTACCATTGCCGAAGTAACCGAGACTACTCAAAGTTTCCCTTGGTATGTGGAGGAGGAAGAAGCGAAGAATATGATGAGTGAAGTAACAAAGGAGGAAGTAGAAAGTGTCATCAAATCAATGGCACGAGACAAAATCCCTAGACCCGATGGGTGGTCCATAGAACTCTTCCATCACTTTTTCGACCTGACAGGAGCAGAAATAACTGAAGTAATCGAAGAGACCAGAAGGAAGGGAGAGGTTTACAGTCCGTTCAATGCAACTTTCATAGCCCTCATCCCTAAGAAGGAAGTGCCTGAAACCTTTGAAGACTTCAGACCTATTTTGCTGTGTAATAGTATATATAAGATTATTGCAAAAGTGATTGCGATCCGAATAAAGCCAATTCTATCAAGATGCATCTCCAATGAACAATTCGGCTTCCTGGATGGTCGATAGATTCACGAAGTAATAGGTGTGGCACAGGAGACCTTGCATAGTATAAAGCTGATGAAAAAGAAGGGAGCCGTAATACAAATGGACTTATCAAAAGCCTATGACAGAATAAACTGGGTTTATCTCCGGATGCTTCTAACTCACTTAGGATTCAAAACGGACTTCACTAGCTGGATCATGGGGTGCATCTCAAATGTCAGCTATGCAGTACTCATCAATGGTGCAGCTACTTCCTTTTTCAAAGGATAGAGGGGATTGAGGCAAGGTTGTCCCTTGTCCCCTTTACTTTTTCTCTTAGTTGCATAAGGATTGAGCAAATTGATCCAAAAAGCCAAAAGTGAAGGGAAGGTAAACGAACTAGAGGTGGCAGCCAACATATTCATATCTCATATCCTTTTTGTAGACGATATATTGGTGTTCTCTAGTGGAAACTCAAATGAAATAAAGGAATTAAAAAACATTTTTGAACTTTTCTTGAAAGCAACAGGAATGCAAATAAATTCTAGAAAATCTTAGCTAATTATGGAAGGTCTAAACAGACAAGAAAAAGCACAGATTTCAACAATCTTTCCTTTTGATATGAGAAACGTGGAATCTCCGTTCAAGTACTTAGGATTTTTGCTGAAGCCCAATGCCTATAAGAAAGAAGACTGGAACTGGTTGATCACTAAAATTGAAGCGAGAATCATGCATTGCAGATACAAATGGCTATCTGGAGTTGGGAGACTGACTTTAATCAAATATGTGCTAACATCCATGCCGGTCTACTAGGAAACACTAGCATGGGTACCAAAAGGGATACTGGAGAAAATAAGAAGAATATGTTGTAGATTTCTTTGGGCTGGCTCAAAAGATGATTTTGTTCTTCCATGGGTTGCCTGGGAAAAAGTGGCAAGGCCTATAGAGTGGGGAGGATGGGGAATAAAAATTCTTCCTGATTTCAGTCGCTCTTTGGCAGCTAAATCAAGCTGGAGATTCATTAAGATGGAAAATATTTGGATGAAAGTGGTAAAGAGGAAATATATAGATCTGATCCCCTTGGAATATTGGATCAGAAACCCAAGTAAGAAAAAGAAGAATGTTTCGGTGGTTTGGAAAGCAATTGTGGAGTCATTCAAAGTGATTGAACAAGGTCTAGCATGGAAGATCGGGAATGGAGGAAATATGAAGATAGGAAAGGACCCCTGGGTTGGCTATAATGAAAAATATGCCCTTTCCCCCAGACTAATCAGACACCTGGAATCAAAAGGCATCCTCTCCTTAAGTCATGTGGAGAAAGTCGTTTCTCTACAATATGGGGACAAGCTTGGAAATCCGGAGAAGACTTAGATCTAGAGCCCACCTGGTGGAATGAATGGAATGATTATATCCAAGAACTATCCAGAACTATCCAGAACAAATGTCAGGTTGAAAGACAGATAGGATCAGCTAGTTTGGGCTCATGCGGACACTGGAGAGTACTCCCCAAAATATGGATATAAATTCATCATGTCAAGGAAAGGATGGGGAATCCCGGAATGGTGGGCAAAGAACCCATGGAAACTCAAATGTCCAACAAAAGCCAAAATTTTCTCTTGGTGCAATCTAAAATGGAAAATCCCAACATGGGATGTCCTTCAATCTAGATACATACATGGACCTGGGAGATGTAACTTATGCAAAGCTGAAGCCGAAACCATCAATCATCTGTTTTTAACTTTCTCAGCTGCAAAAAATGTGTGGGTGGAGGTAGGTAAACTGATGAACAAAAAGATAGAATGGGTAGGAGAAAATCTGTCTGTGGTATGGGACAAATGGTGGAATCAATATCCAGAAAGAAACATGCAGAACCTACCTCTCATAGTCTGCTGGGGGGTATGGATCGCTAGGAACCGGAATATTTTTCAGGACAAGGAATTACTCACAACATCAATAGCAATCCAAAGCATTTCCATCTTCCAAAATATTCCTCTACCAAAGGAGAACAAAACTCCAAGACAGACTAGGGAAGAACAGATAAAAGAAGGCATCCCCTGGGTATAATTTGATGGGGCCTCACAGAATAACATGGCAGGTGTAGGAATGATCAGTCATGTAAATGCAAATCAGTCAATAAAAGCTTTGGTGGGACTAGGGAATGGATCCAATAACTACGCAGAGTTGTCAGCCTTAAAACTTCTCCTTTGTTGGCTCATCCAAAGGAATATCTTCACGATTCAGATCTTCGGAGATTCTCTCAACGTTATTAACTGGGTTAATGAAAAAAGCACTTGCAAAAATTATATGCTGAAAACATTACTTGAAGAACTTCAGGACCTAAAAATCCCTTTTAACGATTTCTCTGTGTCATATATACAGGGAACGAAATGAATCAGCTGACAAAATTTCTAAGGAACATTTGCAGTAGAATCTGGGCAGCTGGAAAATTGTAGAGGAGGATCATGGGCAGATCCGTGTGTTGGATCAGCCACCACATATCTAGTTGCTGGGATGCAGCAACAGTCTTACATTTCATCATTGTTTTGATGCTTTTATCTTAGCCTCTTTTTTTGTTTTTTTTTTTGAACTTGGCAAAAATGAAAACTTTCAAAAACTCAAATTATACTATATATTTTTCCTGTAAGGGTTGTTTTCCTCTCCAGAGGAGACCCATTTTTGGATTGTTTGTATTGAAAGGTTGCTAAAGGTCTATGGCTGGGAAAGTAAAGAGCCCACGACTCAACCGTCTTTCAACAGTTTTCTTTGAACAGGAGGTGCTTCTTAGGAATGACAGTTTTGATGGCAGCAGCTGTATGGTCTTTTACATCACAGCAAAAGGAATGCAAGGCATATGCAATGTAAACTTTTTATCATTTCAGTAAAAAGTTTCACTTTTTCTTCGGAAAAAAATAAATAAATAAATAAAAAAAAATAAATAAATAAAAAAAATAAAAAATGAAAAATAAATAATAAAAAATAAATAATAAATATAATAAATAAAAAAAAAAAAAAAAAAATTATTATGGAAAAAAAATACTTCTCTTAATTGATATCTTTTAGTTTAATATAGACTCTATCCACCCTGCGCACACAGTTTTAGGGGTCTGCGCACTCAGCTGTAGACTTCTACCCTAGGCCTCTATGCACTCAGCTACAGAGCCTATACCTACGCTAAGACCTGAAACCCTTAGACTTATCTACCAAGACTCCAATGATTCTCCTCACTACTCTCTTCATTACTTACTTCCTTCTTAGAGCTTACTTACTTAGCTCTTTTATATACAATCCCATGGTCCACGGATCATGGGTAGACCTTTACAGCCAACTTGACACTTTACAAAATAAGGGTGGACAACCCTTTATGACTCTTGACACCTTCACGCTTCGCGACCATAAAATGCAGAGGCTTTACAACTTTATTATAAAATTATCCCAAAACATGGGCTTTTAGCCCTAAAACTGCTCTTGGGGGAACATGTTCCCAACAGGCCCCAAACAGAAACATGGTGACGTGCCCTTGAGTCATTCTACGGGCACGGAGATCTTGGTGTGAAGACCTCCCAGCTCGACCTGTATGACGACAACCTCGGTGATGCACTGTGCAGCCACCTACTTCACTTCTTCAACCAACTGCTCTGTCGATGTTCCTAAACTGTCAACTTGAAGCTTCTACTAAGTCGCTTGCATATTAGCAAGCTTGCCTTCAATAGAGGCCATGACCGAATAAGCCTCATCCATCCAGGGCTTCAAGCACACCTTCAGCACTAACTCTTTCTGCTATACTGCATCTACGTGTTCTTTCAATTTTTTGGCCTCTTGCAGTTTTTCCAGTCTCTGTGTGAGAGTGACAGTGCACGTTATACCTTTTACCTCATTATAGAACCATTGTAATTCTCGCACCTCTGTCTTTAGCCACTGTACATTAGGATCCTTATACAACACTATCGCTCGGGAGTCCTTCACATGCAGCATCTTGGCAGCTTCTGAAGTACTGATAGTGAGGCTAGTGGATAGCATGCCAGCCTATGATGTTCAAATCTGCAGCCCATGCAGACCCATATGGATGGCCCCCAGTAGTTGTTGTTGTTGCTACTTGAACTATTGGAAGAGCTCTATGGTGACGTACCGCACCGTGTCTCAATGTCATTCAAATCTCCCTCTCTGAGAGTGATTGGGTCCAACGATGCCTTACTGGCCTTGGATTTCTTTCGCAGCCCCACTTTTCCTTGTTCTCTTGGACATTTGAAGCGATATGATGCCATCTATGGATCCACTCCATGGTGATCTGTTTTCTCGTCCATTTCTTCCTCTATTTTGGGTGAAGGTGACCTCGCTCCTTTATCAAAGCCACACTCTGTTTGGCCTGTCTGCTTTTCCGCCTACTAGGTGACATCGCGCTCTGCCTGGTCTTTGTCAGTGGTCTCCTTCTTCCTCTTCTCAGCCAGCTACACCATCTTGAGCTTGGCCTCCTCCTTTTTGTGCTGTGTGGTGTATTTGCTCAACCCTACTACCAAGTCTGAGGCAAGTCATACCATGTCTGCTCAAGGTCCTTTCGTGCCTTGATCGATACGCGTTGAAAGTCTGCCTTGAACTCCGCGTACTCCTTTAGTTTGGAAAATACAGTAGGTGACAACTGTGGTTTGTGATTGATAGCCATGCGGATGTTCATTTCCATCAATATCCAGAAGATCTTGATATCCTTGATGCTATGAGAATCCTTGGTTTCCCACAACGAAGCATACTTCACTGCTTCTGGCAGGTCCGACACAACTAAGGGTAATTGACTGTCTTCCAGCAGCTCCTAGGCTACCAAGACAATGGACAACAATAGCCACACATAGTGGAAGGTCTTGCTGAGCTCCTGTGCCTCATGGCAGTTCACAAGGAACTCACCACAGAGATAGTGCACCCAATTAAATTGGACTCCTTCAGTGCATTTGGCTGAAAGAGAAATGACTGGTGCCAACACTTCATATTTGTGACACTTCCTCATAACCTTTCCTACCAAAATCTATGTGGCCACCTTGACTGCATGGTCACAGATACTCGATATGGCATAGCCTCACGACTTCTTCACGAGATTGAATTTCTCCTTCATGGCCTCCATGAGGGCCTGTTCACCACCTTTTCCACCAAACATCATGGTCAGATTCTCCCTTATATAGGGAAGCCACGTGATCCTATGGATCAACCTATCAGTGATGGGTATCAGCTCCTCCAGCGACAGACACCCATATGCACCAAGCATAGCAACTACTTGATGACCAATACTGTAATGGGTGTGTGATTATAGTGGAGTACCCATAGCAAGTTGAGCATACCTACCTTATTTACTCCCCTGAGCCACTTCCATAGTTCTAATTTAGTTATCCCGGTGGTTATGTCAACAATGCGGTGCATTAGCTGCTCTGTCGCCAAGTGTAGGAACTTCTCATGGTCAACTAAGTCCCAATATTCCATTTTTAATAGAGGAACTTGCCCCAAGCATGGTCCTTCAAAGACAATCTCGTCTAACGGTAGAGGGGTGTGCAAGGTGACCTTGCTCTCATCAATTTCCTTCGACACCTTGGTCTTGCCCTTGCACAGAGGGACGTACTCAGGCAACTTAGTGATAGTGTCATAAACCTTGACTGCAACTTCCTCCATTTGGCCGCATTCGTATCGTCAAATCATGAATAGTGACTTCAACGGTCACTTTCCGGATAACCGGTGCGATTTCTCCCCTGGTAGCACAGCTCACTCAACATTGTCACAAACCCTATGACATCTCCTTATTCTACACAATCCTCTGATCGTGTAGTCCCCTAACCCGGGCATTCTAGTTTATAGTCCTACGCCTCCTTTCAGCTACCTGGGGTGCTAAGACTTTACTACCTTCATATAGTCACCTGGCTGGATCACCGGTGTATGGCTTCAATCAGCTTCCATTCACTTTTCCTAAAAAGGGATCTCCATTCAATTTAACCAACTGAACTGCTCCACCGTCAGTAATCTCCTTAATGGCATAGGGCCCTAGCCAGTGCATTGTGAATTTCCCCAGCAATTTATCAAATTTGTTGTCATATAACAAAACCAGATCATTTACCTTAAAGGTGCACAAATTAATGTGTCGATCATGCCATGCTTTTTCGCATTGCTTTTAGATCTGTTGGTGAAATCCAGCCAGAAATCTCTCTTCCTCAAGCTCAGCAAGCTACGCCAGCCTCTCTTCTAGGGCTCCACAATCCGTCATACCCATGAGTGCCACTATGCACAGACTAGGCACAATTTATTCCATGGGCATCACTGCTTCAACACTGTATACAAGCCTAAAGGGTATCTGTCTAGTCAACTTTTTGCATGTCGTCCAATAGGCCCATAGTACTATGGGTATGCAAGTCCCAATCACTTTGCTGAGCATTGCAAACCTTGGTCAGCATGTTCTCTAGCACCTTATTGAATGCTTCCATCGTCCCATTTGCCTGTGGGTGATAAGGTGTGCTCTTTTGGTGATGTACCTGAAATTCCTCCATCAGCGCGCTAATCGTTTCATTTAGAAAGTGTGTACCATGATCACTCATCAAAATATTTGGACACCCAAATCACGTCAATAAATACTCAAAGAGAAACTTCACAGTAGTCGCACCTGTGAAATCCTTCATAGGTTGTGCCTCCACTGATAAATTCAAATACTCAATTACAGTGATAATGTATCGTGCTCTCATCATCTTTCCTTGGGGTTGAATGGGTCCCAAAAATTCTATTGCCCATTTCTCGAAAGGTTGTAATGTCGTATGTAGGTTCAGAGTTAGCTCATCTCTCCACAATGCCCTGCCAGTCCTTTGACACACATCACACACCTTGTAGTAAGATTTTGAATCATGATGGAGGTTTGGCCACCACAACCTTGTGCGTAGAATCTTCTGTGTGGTTGCCCTTCCTGCATAATGCCCTCCTCCGGCATCCCCATGAGCATTCACAAGGATACTTCTCCTTTCAAACCTTGGTACATATCATCATAATACTTCATCAGACCCCATTTTGTATAGGTGTCTAGGAATGACAGAAAAGTCTACCGTGTGCACCACTAACTCTTTTTTCTGCTGGACTATGTAACCTTTTGGGCCAGTTGTTGTCATTTGGAAGTGTATGATGTATTTGAAGTGACCATCCATGACGTGCACTGCAAATAGTTGTGTGTTAGGCAATCCCTCCTCCAAATTAGTGGGCTTTTCCCCCAGATGGTCTAGTCCCACGTTCAGTCATCCAGGCTTCACAATATCTTCAAAATCATATTCTTGGAACAATAACAGCTGCTTACAAATTCTCCCCCCCCCCCCCCAACACAGGCTTCTTGACCAGGTATTTCAACGCAGAATGATCCATATACATCTTAAAATACCCACCCAACAAATAGTGTTTAAAATTCCGGAGTGCATATACCATGGCTAATCCTTCGCACTCAGTGGTGGAATAGTTCTTCTCATCCTTGGATAACTTCCTGCTTGCGAATGCTATAGGATGGTCCAATTCTCCTCTGCTGGCCTGTGTCAGTACTACTCCCAGTGCTATACATGATGTGTTTAAATGTACATGAAACTCCTTCTTCCAATTTGGGCAGACTAAAATCGGCGCGGTGACCATTTTTCCTTTCAGTACATCCAAGATCTTTTGATAGTCCTCGTTCCAACAGAATGTGACATCCTTTTTCAACAACTTCTCCATAGGCGCGGTGATCTAGATGTAGCCCTTGATAAATTTCTTGTAGTACCCAATATGTCCTAAGGTTGCACACAACTGTTTTACACTCCTCTGCACCTCTAAGTTAAGTATCATTGCGATCTTCATGGGATCTACCATTAGTCCGTATCTACAAACCGCATGACCCAACAAAGTCCCAAAAGGAACACAAAACAGGCAATTCTTCATATTGAGCACAATCTAGTACCTTCAACAAGTATCTAGAATTAAGTGCAATCTTGCCACGTGGCATTTCACCAACCCCAACATAGTCCATTTATCAAAGTACAACTCTAGAAACTTATGAATGAATTCTTTGGATGCAGTAATTACTACGCATGAAAAAATCACAGGTGCATTCTTCAATACGAAAGGAATTTCAGTGTACTGAAAACATCCCCATTCAGTCGCGAAGGTCATCTTGCTTCTTTCTTCAAGCACGATTTTGATTTGATGGTACCCAAAGAACCCATTAGTAAAGGAGTACGCTTCCTGGCCACCTACATTATCCAATACTTCATCAGTGAATAGATTTGGGAAAGGATCATGCACGCAAGCATCATTTAACTTCCTGAGATCTACACATATCCTTATTTCAACCTCCTGCATCTTTTCCTATACCACCATTGGGCTCACCTAGTCAAATTCTTCTATGGGCTCAATGATGTTTGTTGTGAGCTTCTTATCCAACTCTAAATAGACCTTGTCCTTATATTTCAAATTGAGACAGTAAGGTCTTTGCTTAACCGGCTTCACGTCAGGTTTTAACGTGATATTCATAATGCCCAGATCTCTTATTATCCCCTTTAACTCAATAAACTTGGTAGGAAACAAATCCTGGTATTCGCAGAGAAATTCAACGACCTTATCTACTATCACGTCATCCCAGTAATCTCCAATCTTCATCAATTTGGGCTCTGCCTCTATACCAATATTTACCTATTTCATTTTCAGTGGCTCGGTTATATTAGGATTCTCGATCTGCGATCCCTTGACCTTGCAGTGACCCTCGGTTTTAGGGATATTAATTTTCATGGATCCTCATCTTCTTCTTTAGTAGTCACGTTATAGAATTCTAGTGTGTGGCTCAGCTGAGTAGTCCAATCATGTTGAACCAGCTTGAAAGGGTCCTACGGTATCCTAAAGATCGTTGCTTTAACTTCTAGTAGCACTTCATCAATACAGTAAAACCCGTCTTCGAAGCTGAACGTCATTATGAATCCTTCGTGCAGAATATCCCATTCACTTGTGCCATGGTAGAGCTCTGTATCCAAGTACCAGTTCATCAGGATGACATCCAAGGTATGACAGAACAAGTGCTCCAACTAAGGTTGGGGCTTCGCTCCATAAGCGTTAGCCCATTTGGCCAAGTGTGCACAGATTAGCCTTCCCACCATATTTGTCTTTCACTCATACCTTCAGCTTCCCAAAGCATGTTCGCATCATCCTCCTACACTCATGCCAATAATCAAAACTAGCCTTGTGCGCACCCCACCATCTCGTGAGCATAGCACACAGTGCCTAGTCCAAAGCCTGGAAGCATTGATTCTCTAGTACTTCCCTCTCAAATGCATCCAAAAACACATCCACTTCATTCAAACCATTGTAAGTGGGCAGATTTCTTACCTCTGATGACACACAATGTAGCGATCAGGTCATCATGTTACATCTCAACATAGTTACTTCACGTTGTTGATTCTTCTAGCACTCTAATTCTTTGTCAGAGTCTGAGGTGCAGGAACTCTCACGATCCCATGTAATTTATCCATCCACTATCATATTCACCCAATGTTAGTCTCCCATTGTTATCTTATATATGCAGTCCAAATCATCATCACTTTCATAATTGCGGACTAGTTTAGTATAGTGAGATCCTCTAGCAGGATCTAGGGGTATTATTACATGAAGCGATTTCTTTTCAAATATCATCTTTCACTTCTTTAGGTTGATTACCCTATTCATGTCAGTGGCCCAATCAATTCCAAGGAGCACAGGGTAGGGGTTGTTGTCACCCACAATTTCTATCACTTCAAAGTCAACCAATGCACTCGCGCTTTCAATATTTATAGTTACTCCTTGCAACCATCCCATGGGGATGATCTTCCGTTGATTTTCCATCCTTAACTGAATCAAAGACCACTGCAGCACGGGTCTCCCCATGCACTCCCAAGTTTTCTTTTGTAAAACGTTCATGTCTGACCCTAGATCTAGAATAACCTGATCCCTTATCTGCGCAGTGAGTCTCATCTCACAGCCTGTCCTTGCTTTATGTTTACCAATCTTTCGTACCACGCACAGTTCACCCGAAGTGTTTCTAGCATATTTCTTTATAAGTTCTTGTAAACACTTCATAACCTTGCTATCACGTAGTAGCTTCATGCAGGTCTCTAGAAAGGTTGTAAGCATAGAAGGGTCCATTTCTTGAACAATCTTATCCCGACTTCCTAAGGTAGAGGCCTCAGTGAAGCTCTTCTTTGCTACCATGAACGTTTCGTGTGCACGCTCCAAATCAAATTTAGCCTCCTTCACAGGAGCTTTGTGAACCCATGTGCTATCTTCAAGTTGTTTCCCCTTATTTTCGCCTATTGTAATTCCACTTTGGAGCACGATATTCACATTTGGATCCTCTTCGTAAGACTCAGACGTCATCATCTATAGGTTCTCGGTCGGCTATGGTGGTAGCACTCTTTTGTCACATATCCTTGCTATCAGCATAGGAAAGTCCTTTGTGTCATGATCAAACTGAGTATAATATTTGCATGATGGACACGTTGGGCTAGTGCATTCATAGGCATAGTGTCCTAGTCCTTTGCAATTGTAACAAATCAGTTGTCCCCGACCTCTGCCAAGTCGTCCTCCGGCTCAGCCTCTTCCACACCCCTGAAAGCCTGTTCACACTATCCCAAAGCTCTAGTTAGGGGGGCACATTTTTGCCTTAAATATATAGGCGATGTTCTATCCATCATCAATTCGTAACTTCGGCAATTGCACTCATCATACCCTACCAACCTATATAAGCTGCAGAACAATTGTTGCAGTGTTTGTATAAACTTCTGCAGTAAATGACAATTATAAGTTGTATGTTTCCCTGCTACTTGACATATAGTGCACCACAACATAGGCCCCATGCTCGGTCCTTCTTGGGCTTCTAGCCTCAAAGGCATCGGTCCCCCTCCAACAATATAGTTTGCAAAGACTGGATAGTGGTCTTTGTCATGCCCTTGACCTTTACATTTCAGGAAACATATTTCTTCGTACACCTCTGGTCGAACTATTCTGTCCTGATTCAAACTTTGCATTTCAAGGAAAATATTTTTCAACTACGCATGGATCTATTGAACCCCTAAATTTGGATCTTGCATTGATGTTTCATGTAGTCTTATGGAAATATACAAGGCCTTTGCCTAAGTCATAATCTTCTGTTGTGATAGTGCAACCCTTAGGTGAGGCAGGAGCGAATCCATGAACCACTCACGATGTTGTCCATCTGTTAAGTTCATATTAGCTTCACAGATTTTACAATTCAATCTCTGATCCAATTCCCAAGGTGTTTCACCTGGCATCATCGTGATTTCCTTGAACTCCACAATCGACTACACCTTAGATTTAGGCTTACTAAATTCTTTGTTCAACGTAGTCTGGATTTCTGCCAACCCAATATTTGGGTTATCATTAGAATACTTGATGTACCAAGTTGGCACATGATCCTACAAAGTGCTAACCAGTGTTTCCTTCTTCATGCGATCATCTGTGACACCCTAAGCTTCCCATATAGCATTTACGATGAACCAAAATTAGTCCAGTTCCTCATTTCCCAAGCCCTTAAACAAAGCCATCTTCACTGAATTCGCCATGTTGAACTATAGTGGAGGCGGTGGTGGTGGTGTGCGAAAATTTGTAGGTGACGTTGGTGAAGTTTGAGGTGGTGTATGTGGAGGTTTAGTCGCGGGAATTCCTGTTTTATTAATTGAACTGCACTTTGTGGAGAAGCCTGCGCTACTCCCTCTTCATCACCAATGGAGGTGAAATCAGTGGGCTATATTCAGGACCCTTTCTTCCTCTGTTCCTATAAGTCTTCCCACTTCTTGTAGCTGCGAACATCAAGGTAGCTGCATAACCCATTTTTTGCACAATAACATCTTAATCCAAGTATTTAAAGACTTCAAGTACTTACCTCACGGACCTTTGAAAAAGCGTCACTTCGCCTCACTGTAATTGATTGAGGTATCGATTGCGAATTCTGTCACAAACACTCCTATGATACGATCGAGCCAATGATCAACAACATGGATGATCTTATCCTCATAAGCTTCCAGTCTCTGTACTAATTCCGGGGTCCAGACAATAGGATCGTCAAGCCTCCACCTTCGTTGGCTATCCGTAAGCTTCGTGATCCACTCGTATAACTCAACTAGAAAGGAATAGAAAAAGATCTCATGGATTTCTATATACAGGTACCTTTCCAACCACTATTCCTTTGTCAGACATGGGTTTCTGTTCTCTTGCACAGTGAATTCGTGGATCTTCCTATCCAACTAGTCTTCGACCTCTTTCTTAGTTAGATTCCAATGGTACAACATCAAAAATCTCTTATGCAGATTCCAGTCCTCACAACGGAACCATTTGTTGGCTTTGTGGGGCCTAACCCAGGTTCAGCATTAGTTAGTCAAACAAATCCCTACACTACTGGCCCTTTCGGCATCAGTGCAAGGAGTGCGAACCGAAGTCTCACCCGAAGTAGTATGCGGGGATGCTAGAACCAAGTTTCCACACCCCGAGATGGTCATGATGTTAGTTTATACTCTCTACCCCTACTTTTGCATAGGTTACTAAGCTTTAGAGCTCTGTCAGTCTACCCTTTATTCCTCCCTTCAGTACCTCTGCAAAGTTGTACGATTAACCTTCGTTCAACCCTAACCCATGGTCCAGGTACTTTTGCGCAGCTATGACAATGTATTATGTAGGTTCCCAAGTTATCTCAAGTGTGTTACTTATCTAACTAATCTATCACAGTTAGCATCAAGCAAACTAATATCCTTACTTGCATTCAATTAACCAACATATTCACATATATTTGTGCATCACATGAACATTGTAAATTAAACCCAAAATGCAATATAATCAGGTACATTAACAAGAAACACGTACATAGAATTTGCATAATACTTCTCTTTATTGATATTTTTCAGTTTAATATAGACTCTATTCGCTCTGCGCACACAGCTACAGGGGTCCACCACTCAACTACAGACTTCTACCCTAGGCCTCTATGCACTCAGCTACAAAGCCTCTACCTACGCTAAGACCTGAAACTCTTAGACTTCTCTACCAAGACTCCAATGCTTCTCCTCACTACTCTCTTTGTTACTTACTTCCTTCTTAGAGATTAATTACTTAGCTTGTTTTTATATGATCTCGTGGTCTACGAACCATGGGTAGATCTTTACAGTCGTGTTGGCTTAGTGGGGCCTGACCTAGGTTCAAAGGTGATTTAGCCAAGCAAATCCCGGTACTATTGGCCCTTTCGGCAATAGTCCACAGAGTGTGGGCTGAGGTCTCACCCAAAGTAGTATGGGAGGGTGCTAGAACCAGGTTTCCACACCCTTGGGATGTCTAATGGGCTTCGGGAGGTCCATGGTCTGACCTATCACTGCGTGCACTTGCAATCTCTTCACGACCTATGGTGAGGCTTCTGCATAGCCCTACTCGGGGTGCTACCTGTACTATACCCAATTTCCTTGCTTATTAATCGATTAGTTAACTTGTGTGTTAGAGATTTATGGTTATTACAGCATTATCATCAATCATATAAGTGCGCACAATACATAAAAAAATATAAATATAAAGAAGACAATGGGAAACAATTACACAGAATTATGATAAACTTGTCTTTATTAGCTTTATGTCCCACTTATAGACTCAACTCCGCCCTATACACTCAGCTGTAGGGGTTCGCGCACTCAGCTGTAGACTCTTCTAGGCCTTTGTGCACTCAGCTGCAGAGCCTCTTCCTACTACTACAACCCCAGAAACTTAGACTTCTACTCTAAGCTCGAACCATTCCATTGCTACTCTCTCTACTCTTGACTCCCTTTTACAACTTAGAGCCTCACTCTATTTATACAATCCCATGGTCTGCAGACCATAGGTAGGCTGACTTTACACTAATTTACAATACAATGCTTAGGGTAGGCAACCCTATAACTCAATTGTACACTTCATGCACCGTGCCCACAATTTGCAGAGTTCTATACCATCTTTGACCAAAACTTGGGCTTTGAGCCCCAAAACCTACTATTGGGGGATTCCATGCCCAACAGGACCCCAACACAATCATCATGATTCATCTTGAGTCACTCTGTTGGTGCGATGATCTTGGCACGGATCCCCTCCAACTATTCCTTCACTTCCCTGAGGTCCACGGTGCACTGATCTGTAGTGTGCTGGATTTGCTCCACTCTTTTGGCTGAGGTCTCACTGTCAGGGGCAACTCCCTATCTTAAGGCATGCATTGCCTTCATCTATGTGAGCTTTCCTTCAATGTTCGTGGTGATGAGGAAGGCCTATCAATCCAAGGCTAGACGCACGCTTTAAGGACTGCCTCTTTCTGCTACATGACATCCACCTATTCCTTCAATGCCTTTGCCTATTGTAGCTTTGCAAGCTGCTGGGTTAGGACAACTGTCTACGCCATTCCACGCACACTGTCATATTGTACTTGAAACTCCCGTGCCTCTGTTTCCAGGGGCTATATGTTGGGGTCCTCTTGTAATGAAGTGAGGACTGTGAAGGATTCTTCCAACATAGTAGTGCAGTTCTATACTGCCTGGCCTATTTCCTCCAGCCCTTTCTGAATAGCCCTAGCGCGTTGTTCCCTATCTTCCAGGGGCATAGAGGGTTGCGCCCTTAATCACAGCTTGGAAATCTGAAGGTTGAGGTCCAACTATACCCTCGTCGCTTCCTCCTTTCCCTTGCGGAATCCAATGGTCAATCAGTGGATTCACTCTGCTACTGGTAGATCTGCCGTGATGACCAATTTTGGAACGTTTCTACATGCATTGTCTACTGCCTACTCTAGTCCTTGAGTCTATGCAACCAGTTCATTACGATGTTGGCTGAGCTGTTCCATATTGATCTTTTGTTTGCTCAATACCTATAGCACGAGTCCTTCTCTAGTGCAGAGCTTGGCTGTGACCCCATCCTACAACTGATACAGGGTTTCTCACGAAAGGGCAGCCAAATTTAATCTTAGTCCCTTAATCCTACACACCATAGCTTTGTCTACTTCATTCACTGCGGTTAATGCTCCCTCGGGGAATACAAAGGTGTTGGTCATTCGAGCGCACAACATCTATTACGCCTCTGATGTACCTACGGCGACATATGGGGCCATCATTCCTGTCTGTGGGGGTTGCACCTATTGTTCCTATACCTGCACTCTTAGCGCCCCCAACACAGTGTTCTGCTCCATCATCACCTCTTGGAGCGCATCCTCAATAACATCGCGAACCATTTTGCTGATGTTAAAAATATCACCTTATGTAAGCTTGATCAGGTCGATAGACATCTTCGAGGCCTTAACCTTCTTTTTGGGAATCGGCCTCTCAGAGACACGTGGCCGTTTCAACTATTGTGATGTGGTTTCTTGGTCCACGCATTCTTTGGCAAGGTCTATGTCCTCAACCCCTTGCCCTGTGGACATCTCATGGTCCACCTTAGCCCTTTTTGTTGGCGCTATGGTTGTTTATGCTGCTAGCATTGCTGCTGTTGCATCGGCCATCTTCTGTTGTGTGGCTGCCTCTATTGTTGTTTTTTCCTGGTGCCTCTTTTTGGCCAACTATTTTTTCCTTTGTTGAGTTGCGGCCCTTTCCATTCCTACCAAGTCTAGGGTGTGCCACTACAGAGGCCATGTTTCCAACGCTATGAAGTTAGCATCATCAGTAGCAATGAATGGGAGCTTCATCCATTCCTTTGCTGGGTCCTTCCATGCCCAGACATAAATGTTGTGCATGTCTGCTTTAAACTTTGCAAAGATCTGCAGAGTGGTGTACACTGTGGGAGACAATTGTGGTCTTCTATTGATCCACATCTGGATGCTCGCCTCCATCAGCACCCAAAAAACCTTGATTGCGTGAATCTGCTTCACGTCCTTAGTGGCCCAAAGCGAAGCATACTTCGTGGCCTCAAGTAGGTCCTCGTCGATAGGTGGGAACTGGCTATCTTGGGGTAGTTCACCTGTTACCAACAAGATGGATAAGAGCAACCACATGTAGTGGAAGGTCTCACCCCGCTCTTGGGTCCCCTTGCAGTTCATAAAAAATTCCTCACAGAGGAACTCAGCCTAGTTGAATTGGACCCCCTCCATGCACTGTTCAGCCAGCGTAGCCACAGGCACTGGTACTTCATTGGCACAGTACATTCGCATTAACTTGCTAGTCAGGAGATGGGTGGCTACGCGCACACCTTTGTCCTTGATACTCGCAATTGCACAACCATGATTCTTCTTTTCCAACTTGTATTTAGCTTTCATGGCTTATACGAGAGCCAAATCACTCTATCTCCGTGGCGTCCCTTCCCTTACAGGGAAGCCAAGAAAACCTATGAATAAGAAAATCCATCATGGGAATAGGCTCCTCGAGCCATAGATACCCATCATGCACTAAGCACAACAGCTGCTTGATGATGAAAATGGTGATGGGTGCATGGTGAAAGTCGAGTATCCATCATAGATTAATTAGCCCAGCCTTCTCCACACCGCGCATCCATTTTCATGGCTCCAATGTGATTACTGGCCTGTCCAACTTCTGTTTCATCAAGCTTTCCATCACCAGGTGTGGGAACTTCTCACTGTCTGTGAAATCCCAATCTTCGAATTTTAGGGTAGGCACCTGGCCTAGGGGTAAACCTTCAAAACTAATTCCGTCAGGGAGCAGCGGGGTCTAGAACGCGCTTTTCATGGCCTCCGGGTCTTTGGCCGCCTGTTGAAGCCCCAAAAATCGGGTCGACAACAAGGGGGATACCCACCCGGTCTGGACCTTGGTTGGCAGCTCCTTATCCATTTGGTATAGCGGGTCCGACTGGGGATAATGGGACCAGTTTCCCAATCT
>APFE031607535.1:0-21201 GCA_000404065.3 Pinus taeda
ATATATATGATTTTATAATATTTATGCTTAAAAAAATATGAGGGAAAAAAATGTATATCAAAGTTTATTGGTGGGGTTGTTGGGAAGTTATGTTGTGCCCCCTTCAACCTCCAAAGAAGAGGGGGTTATATTGTGCCTATTGAAACGAATCTAACATGGGTCTAGACATAACCCATAGATATATGTTTAGAAAAATAAATTGTATTTGTTGATTTTTTTTAATTTTCTATATTAAATTTTTGAATGGGAAGGTTGTTGTGACGCAACATAATTGGCGTAGTGTATGCCAAATGTTTTCTAGTTTAGTCATAGTTGTAAAAAATTAATAACATACCAATATTCTAAATGTTTAGAACTAGCAATTGCATCAGATGTTGCAAAGGAAATGTCATGAGGCATAATTTCAAGAAGAATCATGATATATAAAAAATCATTGAAGATAAAAATTAGTAAACAAAATGTCATTCAAAGCTAGACGATGAAGAGAAATCACTTACATTGATATGCCAAATTTTTGTTTAATCTTTTTATTGATTTCGAAGAATAACAAGTATTATGTCATATTTTAGTTAGAAGAAATATAATGATAAATTCCAACTATTTATACTTATTTTATTTTTATGTTATGCTCTCAATATTTCCTAAATTGCCTTCTAGGTGGTAGGTTTCTACTTATGAAAGAAAAGGCAAGGATACTCAAAATTGCATTATAGCTATTAGTACTCACCTTAGAGAAAGAAAGGCGATCATACACAAATTGTATATCATTTTGCAATCTTCTAACTTAGACGGTAACCCCTCTGTATATTCTATGGTTTTCTAGCTTTTTTAAGGTTTGTTTTTTAACATATTTAACTTCGTAATATTTTATCTCTATCCCCTACTTTATTTTGGCTAGTATTCATGTATATTTCTAAAGAGTATAAAATCTATCATCAAAATCAATCCACTCAAATCTATCATTTGAATCGATTCATGTAAAGCATTGATTATAAATTATATTAACAAATACATCCATTTAAAATTACAACTGCAAATTTGGATCCCTAGGCAACCAGATTTAAATTGAGATTTTAATGAACCTTCTTTTAAGAAAATCCTAGGACAAAATTTATCCTAATAGGAGCTAGTATAAAAATAGGAGCTAAGTATAAATGCAAACTATGAAATTGAAACTAGTAAACCAATTATAACATAATAGACATATATTAAAATCAGAAGAGATTAAACATACATTAAATTAATTATTAACAAAAAGGTTGGAATCCATTACAGATTCTTCACTATTGCTATTGATTAATGCTTTCTAGGAGAATTCGGGCAAACAAGCTTGTTTGTTGGCTCGTTGGTGGTAACGTCACTTGTTTGTTGGTAAGTACTTCCCTCTCTAATCAGTTGGGAACGATGGGGGAAATCTCTTCTCTCATCTAGAAAACATATCTTCTTTCATCTGTTGGCAACATGGAATAGGTGAGTTTGGGGAATGGGTGCTTGCTAAGTATCACCTCCCCTCAATCCGGCCAACAACATAATAAAATTTCATTCACATGGCTTTGTTGAACTAATTTTCTCAAGTCTAGTGGAAGCTTGGGAACTCAAGAAGATCATATGGTAAGATATTGGCTTAATCTCTTATGGTGGTGGTGGTGGCTAAAAGGTCTTCTCTTTCTTTCAAGTATTCGGTGATGGGGACCTTCTCTTGTGGTTTGGGGTACTACTCTCATCGTCTACTGGGAACATGGATTGTGTGGAATATTTAGGGTGATGGGTGCTATTACAAGGACAACTTAACACTCAGACTACATAATGCACTTCCCACACAGAAAAGGCTACACATTCACTAGCTTTCTCTTAGTTGGAGGTTGCATGTATCATAAGTTTGATTTTGAGTTGGCGAGCTTGAGAAGCATTATTGTTACCCTTAAAGAAGAAATTATTATACTCTTTCTTCGGGGAATTCTTGCCCTTATCTCTTTCTATCCATCCATATCTTATGGAAATCATGCTGGCCTCCTCACTAGTCGTAAGTCACATTGTTTCCTCTAGTTTATTTGGCTCCATGACTTGGATCTCATTTTTTATTAGAATCTACAGTTCGTTGAGAAAACAAATGACTTAAATTGTCCATCATTGATAAACGATACATACTTTAAAAGCTTCATGAACTTACATTCATATTTACTAAGTGTCATGGTTCCCTTATTTAGGTCATGAAACCCATTGACTGTCTACATATAATAAGAATAAAATCAATATCTTTTTATCAAGGTACCTTCCAAATTGTTTCTAGATTCCTTTTCTTTGTCTATGCTTCTTCCCTTGTTGATTACATTCCCATGGCAATGAGGTATTCCCAACCAATTATATATTTCCAATCTTGCCTTTTCGCTTCTTGTTAACCATGCTTCAAATTCTTGCCTCAATCTCATCTTTGCATCAATTGTTAGCAATTTTTCTTTATTTCATATTCATTGAAGATTATTAGTTGGTATTTCTACCTTTTTATCAAATTATGATAACTCTATGATGAATCTTAAGGAAGTGGAATTAGAGGGTGAATTCCTTGATCCATGAGTTCTCTCATTGGAATCTATGTTTCCATTGTATATTATTTTCCTTTCAATTGTCTATTTATTTATGCAAATTTCCACAACAGCTAATTATTTATGTAATTTTTGTCCTCTTATTCTTGCTCTATATGCACAGAAAGGTCTCTTGCTATCATAGAAAGATAATCTGGCATCTCTTCTAATGACCATTTGAATGAATCTCTGCTTCTTTGATGTCGATTTCCTGCTCATAAAGTTCCATCTAAGAAGGATGGCAATGAAAGGACTTTTTGGAGTTTACTATCAAGTTAAAACTAACAATTTTCTAGGGAGCTAGGGAGTAGGTTTACTTCACGAATTCAAAATAATATTGATAAGGACCCATTTTTTCCCTTATGTTTTAAAGGGGGAGCCTTCCCATGACTTATTTAATGAAAAATCGTACACAACCACAATTATTCATGCAAGTTCCAATTAGTAGCAATTAGTATAAAATGACTCAAATTTCCACACTTGAAAGACTCCTTGATCGCTCCTTCTTTAGAGATATTCAACAAGTACGTATATGCCCCCTACTTAGACACCTCTAGTGCTTCTCCAAAAGAGGAGAATGGAACATATTTTCCCCCATTTTTGACATGGATAAATGCTTAACAAATTTGTCACTTTCTTTATTCACTAACTTGAGTGAGAAACTACACCTCTACACTAGTGCTTCTCGAAAAGCGGAGAATTGAACTTATTTTCCCCCATTTTTGACATGGATAAACCCTTAACAAATTTATCACTTTCTTTCTTCACTAACTTGAGTGATAGACTTCTTCTTTAGTCAAAATGACTCCTTCACTAGGCTATGGATCACATCCCAAAGGGAGTCAGGCATAAGTCTAGTTTATTCAATGTAAATTGACGGGATGAGCCCAAGCAAATGACGAGAAAAGAGCCAAACAAAATGTGATGTTAACTATTTTGACATTACCAGGTACAAGGCTACGTTTCTATTAGGGAAGGGAACTTTGCAGTTCCCATTACCTCTAGCCTCTGTACTCCCAAACTGTTACTAATATTTCCTATATTTTCTTCTTTATTTTCTGTAATATTCGACTGAGAAACATGGAATCCAAATCTGAGTCTGAAGTTAAAATAGATGAGAATGGGTTTGTTATTCAAATCAAGAAAGGTATGGACCTACAACAAGAAGAAATAGTTCCCAACGAGAAAGTTACTCACATATTTTAGAAAGGACTTAATGGTCAAAAGTTCAAGTCCATCATTGTGGAGGGGTTTATAAAGCATGACTCTTGAATCTGGAGCTCATGGCTCATTCAATACCAGGAAGCAACCTTGTCATGGATCATGGTTGTAGATGTCATCTTCCTTGTCGAATGCCTATAGTTTTATGTGATACATGTAGAGAAAATCTCATACGCAGACGTCAGGCAACTTGGTTGAGTCTTTGATTCAACTAGCATCAACACTGCACACAAATCCATTGCCGGAGATTTGTTCATGCTCAAAAATCAATTTTCGTTATTTCTTTTCAAAAGATTTTATAGTTGAAGATGGGTTGTGAAGCCAGAGCAGACGAGAGGCTATGAAATCTACTAAGACTTGTGTGCCAAGAATTATCACCTTTCACTTTAAATCTCCACAAAGATTCAAAGATCCATACAATTGAGAGAGGCCATGTTCTAGAGGTGTCGTGCAATGATATCGTTCTCGTTCCTAACAATCAAAATCCAAGTCCAGTTGAGGAAGATATTGAGGGAGGTTGCTAATAGAGTGGAGAATTCAACCATTACAAGATACCATAGTATGTTCTGGAAGTCTATGTTCTTTTTAACCACTGGGCTTGTTCAATTTCTCAGGGACTCAAGTCAGCGAGCACTCAAAGGGAGGGAAATGTAGTTCACAATGAATTTGATCTTTGGTATTCTGTCATTTTGACTATGTTAGTGAGACCCTTGGCTCATATTTCCAAGAAGGATATAGTAAGGATTGAGGAGGGGGATAAAGAATCATCTATTAATATCATATCGCCTATACGTGACGAACTGGCTATTCCATATGTGGCTGACTTACACTCTATCAGAGTTAAATTCGTTCCAACTATTGCCGAACTCAACACAATACCATTTGATGTGAAGCCCGACATGCTTTACATTCCCAAAATTATCTTTCTCAACACAATAAAATTTGATGAGAAGCTCGCCATGCTTTACATTCCCAAAATTACATTGGACACAAACATAGGTCATTTTAAGAAATTTAGTAGGTGGAGAGAATTAAAGTGTAAATATTTCTTCATGTTTTATGTTTAAAAAAAGGTTCACATTTGGAGAGGTTTGATATTTTTAGATAATTTGTGAATAAAAGATTAAGATAAATTTATGTTGATTATAAATATCTTGAGTTAAAATATTTAATTACTCAATGTCTATTTCTCATTCTTTTTCAAGGGGTAAAAAGATACTTTAAAACTTTTAATATTGTCTATTGTTATTAAGTTATACATGTATTTATTTTGAAGTGGATATTGGATAATTTTTATTGTAAAATTACCATTGAAATGTAATAAAGAATATATTATTGGTCCTCTTCTAACTTTTTTTCAATGTGAAGAATCATATTTAAGTACTCAATGTATATTTCTCATTCATTTTCAAAGGGTAAAAAAATATTTGAAGATCTTTTAAATCTGGTTAATTCGTTTATAGTTTTAAACTAAAATAAATCTAAATTTATTGTTTATTGTTATTAAGTTAATACATGTATTTATTTTGAAGTAGAAATTGGATAATTTTTATTTTAAAATTACCATTGAAATGAAATAAATTATATTATTGGTCCTCTTCCAACTTTTTTAAATGTGAAGAGCCTTATCATCCATTACTAAGTGTGGAGAGTGTTAAATCTTGGAGGTGTAAATCTTTCTTCATGTTTTGTGTTTAAAAAGAGATTCACATTTGGAGAGATTTTATCTTTTAGATAATTTGTAAATAAAATATTAAAATAGTGCTATATTGATTATAAATATCTTGACTTAAAATATTTAATTACTCAATGTCTATTTCTCATTCATTTTCAAGAGGTAAAAAAATATTTGAAAATCTTTTCAATTTGGCTAGTTCATTTATAAATTTAAACTAAAATAAACCTAAATTTATTGTTTATTGTTATTAAATTAACAAATGTATTTATTTTGGAATAGAAATTCGATAATTTTTATTTTAAGATTACCACTGAAATGTTATAAATAATATATTATTGGTCCTCTTGCAACTCTTTTTAAATGTGAATAATCTTATCGTCTTTCTCCATGGCTTATAAAATTAAAATTTAAGTGCATCTAAGGTTATCATTCATTTAATTTACTGTTCAATATGTATGCATTAGTTAATTTAGAATTTGTAACCACGCCCAACATCATTGGCCTACCCCTGGAGCCGTGTGTAAGCCACTTCTTCACTAGGTGCTGAGGGCTGCCTATTTGTTCAAGCATGTGAAATTGTTAATGTAAAAAACTGAAAAAGAATTGGAAAACGGAACAAGTAGTGGATGAATGCTAGAGTGCTAAAAGTACGTACATATATATGTATTTTGTAATTCTAGTTCTACAAAACAAGAGCGGATAATTTTTCAAACAGAAGCCCAACATTATAATTTCATATTCATCACACATCCCTACCTATAGAACCCTAAAGATGAATTCCAAATTATAATGATAGTTTCCCTACTAGATGGAATGCAAAATTGTCAAATGAAAGACTGAAGATACATAGATTTCTATCATGGAATTAATGTTGGAAGAATATGATCAAAGATATATATGACATACAGAGGGCTTCTTGCTTTTTGAATGAAATGAAACCTAATTTCTTCATATGAGTTCCCCGGCCTGTTTATTCCAAATCCTTTAGGATCTCCCCTTAGAAGCGCTCCACCCTCGACACGGTGTAATATTTTTTGTTCTTTCTGCAACAAATAACCATTATAGTATATACTACTAGATTCTGCATGAAAATGCTTTTCATCCTTAGTTGACTGGCCTAGGATTCGACCTTGCGGTGTTATACTTGTGTACCATCATGTGAGTGCCTACATACCCTATACCTACATCTTGAGCGGCACGATGTCATTAGCGACTTCTTCCAAGAAAGCGGGCGTGTCCAGTCGGCGACCTTCAGGAATGAGCTCCCTGAGTGTCTACATACCAGAAGCCAGAGTGCCCTTTTTTGAGTGGATGCCAGATTTTAGCATTCACACAGGGCCATAGACATAGCATGAGGCCATAGACCTAGCATTCCAAGCTTTGGGGGCACCTCGTGCAATGGTTTTCATTCGAGTAGCGATGCCATTATTCTTTAGTAATATTGCTTCTCTTCCCATTCAAATCTGCAACTTTCGGACAGTTAAACATATGAAGAGAAGAGAATCGTGTTGTGAGCTTATCGTATACTAGGATAGCAATGCTAAATATATTTGGCACAGAATAACCCTAAGTATTTGGCATAGAATAACCCTCAACGCTAACCAAGCTAGCTCACAATATTTTCAAAGATGGGTGAGGTCATTTCGGAAAGAATGGTAACGATTAATCCCTGTTTTCAATCAATCAGATGGCAGAAATTATTTCTATCATCTAGCATGAAAATCAATGACTCACAATTGGAAAGGTGACATGAGAGGAGAATATGGGAGGAGAGTTATTCTTAGAGGGAAATGCCTTATGGCATAAAAATAAAATGTATTTGTTAAATTTTTTAATTTCCTCCATTGATTTTTTGATTGGTTCAGGTGTTGTGATGTAACATAATTGGGCTTACTATATGTTAAATACTTTTTCCATGGTGTGCAAGAGTGAAAAAGTATCTTACAAAAAAAATATGTATATATCAATATGGACGAAATCATAATGGTCTTAAATTTTTCCCTCTGAGAAGGATATAATAGTGTCGAAATTATCATCTAATTTAAGAAGAGTGTGCAATATATATGTTTAAGAAAATAATGAAGAAAATACTGAAATATTTGTTGTTGTTATGAATTTTGTTGTTGGGGGTATACATCGTCATCTAAATTATGAAGAGTTTGCAATATCTACGTTCAAAAGAATCATAGAGAGAATAATTCAATGTTTGGTATCATATGAATTTAGTCCACATGTGAGAATGGGAAAACTGTAATAAGGAGATATTAGTATTGATTATTTAAACTTAATTTCTCTTTTAAGTTATGAATATAGTTAAAAATAAATTGGAGTTTACATATACAAATCTTATGGTTTCAATTATTTGGATTATATTTAAAATGAATTAACATGTTCCTGTGTTTTTGGAAGTTTGTATTGGAGAGAGTCTTTGGATTTATGCATAGGAAAAAAATGATATCGATGTTTCAAGCTAAGTATCACATATCATTATGAGGAGATCTAAAAAAGAATCTTGAATTAATACTATATAACTTTATTATGATAATAAAGTGTTTTTATAGGAAAGAAAAATAATCTTGAACTAATATTATATAGTCATGTTAATAACATGTTTTTATGGTAAAGAAGAAGAATATTGAATTAATACTATATAACTTTATTGTGATAATAACATGTTTTTATAGGAAAGAAAATGAATTGGGTGGTGCGGGAGATTGATAATATTCATTTGGAAACCCCATTGATTATTGGTGGATGAGGTTGATAATAGACATTTGAAAATATGATATATTGTTGGGACATGTGTGTCATACATCTTGCATTCTTGTACTCAAGTATGAAAAAAATATAGAGTAGTAACAAGGGATAACTCCTAAATAATGGTAGTGAATAAATATAGATCACAAGTAAACAATGAATGCTAGGAAATAGTACTTGGCTCATTAATCATTAGTAGTTTTCAACATGTAGAATTAGAAAATTATGAATGAATTATTCTTTTATTAAGTGTATTTGTCAGGTTTTGGGATTGGAGAAAAATAGTGTGAATTTTAACTTATTGTTATGTTCTCAAATTTTCTTCAGAATACTTAGGCTACTATTGAACACTTTTGTGTGGAATAATATATTGAAAATGATTTTTTGAGAAGTACTTTCATATATTTGAAAATATAATATGAAATAAATCCTTCATATTCGACAAATAAACCCATAATCAACATAAAAGAATAAATACAAAAGATATAGAAAATCCTTAAGGTGGAGAAATACCATTCATTATTCCTAAAATAAGAAAACAATTCTCATGCATTACCTGTCACAATTACAATATTCTACACCATGCTCTATCACTATAAGGAAAAGACCTTCTAGTGGAGGTTTTACAAAAGCCCCTATAAAAATAAACCAAAATCCGTTTGCAACGGAGGTCACTAGTAGAGGTGGGTGGGTGGATGTTTTAGCGGATGTTTTTTTTATAGTTCATCTACAACATACAAATGCACTAGTTCTTCGCTATCTCTATAAGCACTAGCATTGGATAGACCATTCTGCACAGTGGAATATTTATTTAAAAAAAATGGTGCGCAGAGCACCGATGCATATAAACCCACAGTACCGATGCATTTATTGTAATAAAATTCCTCGACACATACGTCATAGGAGCACTGCTATAATTTTTAATTAAAAAAAAGTAGTCTTATATTCCAGTAAAGCACCATTGTTTTTCATGTATTAAAATGCCACATGACGTCTCCCAAAGAACACCATTAGGCATTTTTTAATTTTTAAAACAAAGTGATGCTATACCTGAACAAAGCGTCGATGTAATACCTATATTAAAATTCCCCGGAGTGTCTTAAAAAAAAGTATAACTATAAGTTTTTAAATTTAAAAAAAGAACAGTGGTCTTGGATACATGACACACCAGTACAGTTATAATAATGCACCAGAGGATGGTTAAATAAAATTACCTCCCTGCACTCATAAATTTCATATCCCTGAAGGACCAGTGCCACTCTTGTCTCATGCTAGCACAATAACATTGGTGCTTCTCTTGCTCACCATCTTTCTGTACCATGCTCAGTTTGTGGATTTTCAAATTTTTTCAAACAGTGATGAAATTTGTTTTTGTCAATTAAGTGTCAAAATTGCCTCCATTACAAGCAAATGTCTAGGTAATGTCTATGTTTTTAATTTTTTAGTGGATTAGAATTGCAAATTAGCTTAAAAAATCCAATGTTTTTGACTTTTTTTTCCTTCACAATGTGCTTGATATGTGCAACTCACACCAATAGTAGTGCAACCTATAAATTTATAGGGTGTACCATAGTTTGTTGCATGAACATAACACACCGCTATTATTGCGGTGTGTTTCAAAAATCAAAATGTATAGGGAAAGCTATAAATTGTACATCAACGTGTACATTTTTAGGTTATGCCTGATGCATTTATGTTTACTCAATGCACCACAAAAGTAATATTAAAAAATAAAGGTTGGTGTATCAAAAAACCTGAACATTTCATTTTGGTACGAAAAGGTTATACGTGCACACTAGTGGATTAGTGAGACACACCGTGATGAAAATTTAAATATGTGAATGAACAATGGTGCATCATATGTATATGCACACCAAGGCTAGTGAATTTGTGTTTGATGACACACTGGAGTTGGTGCATTAATGTTTTGGGGGTGCACCAGGGTGTTTTTTTAAATTAAAAATTATGTTTCCATATTTATAAATACATTTTTCATTTAATAAAAAAAATGTGTTTTATGTATGAGGCTAATGTGTTTTATATGTCAAATCATGTAGTAGAGAAAATCAGAGGGAGTAGGAGCAGGAGCCAGAGCAAGTGGAAATCCAATACCATATGCTCCAACCATCAGAGGCCGAAGAGATCAAGATAGATTTATACCCTCACCCTACTACTGCAGCAGCCCAAGTGCTCTTAAGCAATGTGGGCCTCCTCAAGTACTATGAGGAGGTTCCATCCCTAAAGGCATAATTTATTTTTTTGGCACATCTCATATACCGATGGAGTGTCCAGTAGTAAGGTTTCCATGTTATTCTTGAGGGATGGTATATGCCCTCTAAGGAGAACATATAATTTATCACTGGCCTATCCATGAGAGGAGAGGACTTTCCCCAATTCCCTGATGGCTCCCATGGGGTTGCAACAAAGAGTCAGCTTGCCTATTCTCATAGACATGTTTGGCCTCATGCAGTCCATCCGGGAGATTTTTAGGTGTGTGGTCGACAACTACATATTTCTTCATTCGGTTCACAGGAGGTTAGGTGCCTCTCATTATTAGTCACCACAATTACACACTCTAGTAGTGATGGGCAGTACATTTGTTGTGTAGGTAAATCCCCTCTGCGGACAGAAGCGATCCCACTACCCTAAATGAGGTCTAGCAACAATCAAACAATGCTAACATGCAGGTTCCTAATTGCAAAGTAAAGGCCAATGATGAGAGCCTACCTCAAATCCAATGCTAGTATTCGTAGAAGAGTCGTCTCTTCCATTCTTTTGCTTCATCTGGTCACAATCGTCACGATCCTTGTGAACAGACACCTGCACATACAAAGAACAAGACAAATACAAGCATAAAATCCAAGAAATGCAACTATGTATCAGTCAGAAAGGATACAACTTAAACATCATTATAAAGACACATGAGTGGAACCATAATGATAGTCGTTTATTATTATTGATAAACAAAAGAGAGAATACAACCAAGTCCTAAACGTCAAATTCCTCCTTTGGCTGGGTGATCAGCAAACACAATGCCTTGCAAAGTTGTAGGGGATGGGGAACAAGCCTCTCTCTCCTTGGTTACTTGGACAAGGATCTCCTCATTAAAGATATAGCCTTATGGGGGTGAACAAGGCCTCTTGTAGCATGAGCTTAGCAATTCTCAGACTTTGGGACTTAGAATTTGGAGCTTGAAGAGTAGAATTACTAACTAGCTTGTCAAATGTGAAAGAACAAGCTTATATAGAGGTAAGAGGAGTAGATAAGACCATCCACAAGATTCATTGAATTGTCCTTATCATTAGGAAGCTTCCATGAGAGGTGGAGAACTACTTCCCTCCTTGGGAGATTTGAAACCCAACTGAACTAACTCAAACTGGAATCAGTTCATGGATAGGTTAGAAGGAACCTTCGGAAGTTTGTTTGTTAAAAACTTTACCCAACTAGGTTGGCGCTATTGCAACTCTGACACAGAACACCAGATGGTGCGCCCTCTTTCGAGTCTTTCCCCCATTGGCGCGAGCGATACACTATGGAACAATGCCAATGGAAAAAGGGCTATATTTATGGGTATTTTGCAGAAGGTGTCTTCAGGGCATATGAAGTACATACTCAAGGGAATACAATGCAGGTGTTTTCAGGTTACGTCACTTATCACAGGTCCCGAAATAGGTCCTCCAATGTACGGGAAAAGGGGTAACATGGACGGTGACAAAATATTGTGTAACAGATGCCACCTAAAGCATGAAGCCTGAGAGAGAGAAGGGTGAAATGCTTTACAAGAACATGGTCGACTGAAAACACGACTGCTGGAGAACCTGCACGAAGTACAACTGATATCTCAAATACATGAGTACATGGTATGGGCGCAGCCATCCATAGCAGAGTACATAAAAATTTGGATCCAAGGTATGGATGCAGCCATCTAGTGAGGATCAATGAATAGACTCAGGCATGGTCGCAGCCATCCAGTGAATGAGTCATGTAGTGATGATAATAATCCACAAAATGCAACCTGGATCTCAACAGACAAAATCCAGGGTCTTGCGCTCCATCTCGACTCGAACAAAGTACAAGTTCAAGCATGCGAATATGGGAGTCGAAGTCAAACATGCAAGAACATCATCTGATTACCAGTCAAGGATGAAAACTGTTAACAGATGCGAGAGGTACCACCAATAATGACAATGGTCCTCAAGGTACTATATGTACAATCCACGACGTGCGAATTAGTGAGTCGATGTCGAACACCCGTAGAATCATCTGATCAGAGGCCAATGATGAAAGCCTCGCATTGAACACGAAGAACCTACCATTGAGGCATGTAGGCTCCAAGGTACCTGAAGGGAGTCTCTAAGTCAACTTCCTGGATAATGAGCTGAAGTCAACATGAAGTGACCTTGATCGAAGGTGGGCCATAATGTTTCCCACATCATCGACACGAGACAGAGAAGGATAAAATGTTTTGTGTGAGGTATCAGAGGGAGGTTAAGTATTCTGCAGAGGTCAACTTCTCTTGAACATATCAGCGGCACGATAGTGGACTTGGCAATATTTGACATCAAATTATCAGGGGTCATGGTGACAAGACAATGAGCAGATGAATGGTCAAACAGGATAACCCAAACCCACGGAGGCAAGCGTAAAACAAGATGAGATGTCCCCACCCAGACACGAATGCAGACAAGTGCCATGTTCAAGAGTGACATACTGCCGACACGACGATGATTGTGGTTCCTTTATTCCCCCACCATTTCTGGCAAGTACCCCAATTATTTTTGGATGACAAGCTTGACGGGGATAACATATGCTTGAGAGGCGTCATTGCGACGGAATCTGATGTCATTAATTTTTAACGAGTCTGACAAAGGAAGAACTCAGCGTCTTTTCATGTTTAGAGAGTTTGAAAAGACAGCAAAAAGAAAACTCTAGGGGTGTCCTTTTTCGTAAAGTTGTGTCTCTCAAGCCCAAAAAAGTATAAAACAATGCTTGAAAGAACCGCCTAATCATTACGACTGAGGAGTACTTTTCATAAGTAGTGATTTCGATCTGAAAAGTGATCGAAACCACATCGTTTCGTAACTGTTAACGAACCTGAAATGACAAGGTTCCAACAATTTTATCATTTTTACACGGTCGGAAAAGGGTTTAAAGACGACTGCCTCTCATTTACATTTAACGAGTTGAGAGGAATAACTCGACAATCTTTTCATCTTTAAACGGTCAGAAAAGAGCTGAAAGCAGACCTCCATTTTTATTCTCTTTAGCGAGTCAAAAAGGAAAAAATACTCGGCAATCTTTTCATATTTTACGAGTTAGAAAAGAGCTTAAAGGTAACTCATCCTAGAGGAACGAGTGGTATAAAGGGTAGAAACTAGTTCCGGCAATGGTGGAACTACTCAAAACATCTAATGGTAAAGAGGCTGGCTAACAAAACCACTCTTAACTGTGGTCCCTCAAGAAAGGAAAACAAGCAAGTGAAAGCATATGATCAGCCAAAGAGATGGTGGCGATGGAATGAAAACAACCAAGGCTCATCTAATAGGATTTAACAGATAAAGATGGCAATCACAAGATGTACATTGGCTATGGGTTCATTTTTACACAAGCTTGAACCATGGAGAACTCTGCTTGGATTCAGTTTCATGTTTACACAAGCTTGAAACGAAAAACTATGCTTGTTATAAGCTCGCATGCCCCCAACATAATGACACAAAACGAGGTACATGCCCCCTAAGCTTCATTGCATTCAATAAAGTGGATGGAATGAAGGTTCGCTTTTGAAATCTTGGAAAGACTCGTCTTGTATTTTACGAGATCTTAATCAAAAGACTTGATTTGGAAAGGGAGTTGTTTCATTTTTTAATGAGGTTGACATAGTAAAAGAACTATCCTCATAACCCTCGTTTCATTTTTAATGAGATTGACACAAGATCAGGAACTATGCTTGACCAGACCCAGTTTCATTTTTTAAGGAGCTTTCCATAGGAAGGCAAAATATGCTCTGAATGGACCTAGTTTCATTTTTTAAGGAGCTTGACATAGGAAAGTGAACTATGCTCCGCCAAACCTAGTTTCATTTTTTAAGGAGCTTGACATAGGAAAACGAACTATGCTCCGAATGGACCTCATCATAAGGAACAGGAAGTCGTTGCTTCCAAGAGTGCCACTCCCGGTGGAAGGATCACATCTTGGAAGTCAGGACCCAATGCCCTCAGGACACTATGCACAATGGCATCATCACTAGATACAGGCACCGGATAAGTCGCCATGTAGTTGACCTACGACGGGGTAGATACAACCGATGGATAAAAACTAGAAGGGGATTACATCTGCGCATGAGGCATCGGGGGACTAAAGAATGATAATTGATCTATAGTCACCATCCTTCCATCGTGTGGAAAGGAAACCACATGGAAAAGCGAAGAGACAAGGGCCCCCATGGCATAAACATAGTCACGACCAAGGAGAAGACTGAAATCTAAAGCACCTTGGGTAACTAGTACGTCTATATAGACGGTTTTGCCTCCCAAAGTAATAGGGAACTCTGGAAGGATCCCCAATGGTTGACTGGTTCCTTCGTCAAATGCCATCAGTTTCTGCACGACCGGCACAAGCTGTGGCGAGCCCAAAGTTTTCCAAGTAGTAGAAGGCATAAGACTGACAGATGCCCCCTCATCCGAGACAATGCCAGGTACTGCCTTATGATAGGCATGTACTAAAATCTGAGAAGGCACATGGGATGGAAGGCGAAAGGTGGTCAAATGACTCTAGTCGAAGGAAACATCTGAACTACTTGGTGGGGGAATCATATGATTGCCCCCTACTCTAAAGGAACTGAAAAATGACTCTCCGAATTAGCTGGGATAAGAGGTTCATTTTTGGACTCAAGAGAATCTGATGAGATGAGAAGAAAATGATCATGACGCTCTTCCAGAACAGAGTGATCAACAGGCGGTGAACTCAAGTTGACACTCTCTCCAACCAATGGTTGGTCTGGAACAGGCTTAGCACATCTCGGTTCGGAAGGAGGAGGATGGACAAGAGAAGGATCGAAATCAATCTCTTTTTCAATAGGGAGAGGATCTGAAGACAGCCTCTGATAACCAACGGGGAGTTTGGGTCTATAAGCTGTAAGACTTTCCAAAACAGTGGAATCTTTATCCATGAGCGGACAAAGGTGAAGGGGATGGTTGCCTTCACATAGCCTACAGGGGAATCAAATCTTCCCTTTCTTCATACCATTGCCAGTTGGTAGGGTAGCATCGCCATGAGCTACAGAGGATGATGAGGGACGAGCCAGATCGTGAGACCATACTTCTATGATCCTAGGAATGCCAAGACAATCATGAAGAAGATGGTCACCCTTGCACAATTTACAAGGAAACTTCACCTTCCGTGGAGGAGCAGAAGGCGTTCCGACCTAAGCTAGACTGGGAGCAGTAACTGCACTTTTAACCTCTCACTTATGAGACTTCTTCTTCTTCATCTTCTTCTTCTTCTTCTTAGACACCTAGTTACTCGAATCCAGACTTTCACCAGGCGATGTAGAAGATGAGGACGTAGAAACAGGCAAAGAAGGAGAGAGGTCCACCTTGGAATCAACATGATGTTGTTTAGGTGGAGGAACTGATTGACTAGTACTTGAGACCACAGGGGTTGAGAGCAACCAAATAGGCAACCCAACAGTTAACCCAGGAAGGGACAACGTTGCCATGTAAGGAGCACCAACATTCCCAAAAGGAGGAAAATGGCTAGGATTCCCGTCAGAGGGGATTCCTGGGTTGGTGAACTCTGGAAAAGTTGCCATCGAAGCTAAAAATCACACACGGGGCTGAAAAAGAGCCAAAACACACAATCAAATGACCAAAAAACAGAATCTCAAAGGGTGTGTGATCGCGGGTAATTTAATTTTTAGACACAAGAACATAACTTGACCTTTTCATCTTTAGAGAGTTGAGAAAAGGACAAAAAGATGACTCTAGTTGCCTTCGAATGTTTAGTGGGCCTGAAGTGACAAGTGCTTAGATGAGCTTTTTCTTTTATGGAGTCCGAAAAGGATCAAAAGTGACTACTGTGGAGAACTAGGAAAGGGGTTTACCAGACAATCCATAAAACTGCATATACACCTTAGCAATCATATGAAAACCAAGAACTTTCCGTACAACAGTCAATCTTCCCGAATCCTGTGTTCGGTGCGTTACGGGCTGTAAGGCAGCAGACACGGCTTCCTGTGGATCATGGATGATAACCTAGTGGAGTCTCCCCATATATACGCGACGGTACGTGGGAGCACAAGTCCGTACTAGACCACAGTTGAGTCACAAAAGGAGGAATCACCCAACCTTAAGTGGAAACAAAAGTGACTAGGTTTAACAACGCCGGAGCACGACTCTAGCCTAGACCTCTAGAATGTGAGCATTATGTTCCAATTCGTTTTTAGATTCATTCGATTTATTTTAAAGTTGATCTTGAGTCAAGTTTCGGTTTTCAGGTCCTACCGTATGTAATCTCTCAAAATCCCTAAATGCAATCTATATGCCAAAATATGTCATTCCATTCGATGAATGCTAATTACGAGAGAGTTAAAGAGCTTTCATGCAAATGAAATGATCACAAACAACAAAAGAGTTTCCCTAACGCAGCTAATGCAAATAAATAAACTTTTCTTTAAGATCACTAAATCACTAATCGAAATGAAAAGTCCTAATTTTCATTAACTGATTTAAAGCAAAAGAGATTTTTCTTTTTGATAATGGCAAAACGTACTAAAGAACTTTTGAGAAATAACACATACAAATTCTATCCAATACACACACGTTCAGTCCCTCAAATCACAAATCAAACATCCAAAGAATCAAAAAGATCCCAAAGACAACAATGAGCCGTGTGATCTCGGCTCAAAGTGAGACGAAGCGGAATTGAAGTGAAGACGAAGCAAATCACCCAAATAATGCAACAAAATGATTCACAACTACCAAACAAGCGTAAGGGAGCAAACAAAAGAGTCGACTGGATCACAAAAAGATCAAAACACCTTAGGAAGGCTCAATTCACAAGGCCACTAGATGCCCTAGGGCTAGAAATGCGAAATCGGTAGAAAAAGCAAACACCCAAAGGGTAGCGATCAAAGCCAGTCAAATCACACTCCAACACACTCAAGTAGTCTAATAAAGGTACTTAGGACAAAACCAAAGCTCAAAAAGTTCACAACCAAGCAAACTTCAAACGTTTACAGGCCTGGCACAACTGTTAGGCTGCAACAAGTGCCTTTCAGGAATTGGCACGGGTTGTAAATGTGCAACTTGCACCAACTGGTGCGATTGTCATGCTATAAACTAATTCCAGCCAAGGCCATACCAGAAATACCTAACTACACCAAGAGGCAGAAAAAACACAGGAATTCAACCGAGAAAGCTAAACAAGCAGGAGAAACCAAGGAAATAACCAAGGAACAAGGCAAGTTCCAAGTCATTCAGTTTGCAAACCAAACCGGAGATGGACTGAAGTAGTGTTGATCCACTTTGCTAATGCAAAGCAATAGCGTTCCGAAGGCTATCTGGCCAGACTTCAGGCTTCGTCTAAAGTTTACAAATCAAACAACAAGACAAGATAAACAAACAACGCAAAAGCCAACTCCCCAGTGGAGTCGCCAAATTGTTGTGTAGGTAAATCTCCTCTGCAGATAGAGGCGATCCCACTAGCCTAAATGAGGTCTAGCAACAATAAAACAACGCCAACACGCAGGTTCCTAATTGCAAAGTAAAGGCCAATGATGAGAGCCTACCTTGAATCCAACGCTAGTATTCGTAGAAGAGCCATCGCTTCCGTTCTTTCGCTTCAGCTAGTCACAATCCTCACGATCCTCATGAACAGACACCTGCACATGCAAAGAACAAGACAAATACAAGCATAAAATCCAAGAAATGCAACTATGTATCAGTCAGAAAGGATACAACTTAAACATCATTATAAAGACACATGTGTGGAACCATAATGATAGTCGTCTCTTATTATTGATAAACGAAAGAGAATACAACCAAGTTCTAACGTCAAATCCTCCTTTGACTGGGTGATCAGCAACACATGCCTTGCAAAGGTTGTAGGGGATGGGGAACAAGCCTCTCTCTCCTTGGTTACTTGGACAAAGATCTCCTCCTTAAAGATATAGCCTTATGGGGATGAACAAGGCCTCTTGTAGCATGAGCTTAGCAATTCTCAGACTTTTGGACTTAGAATTTGGAGCTTGAAGAGTAGAATTACTAACTAGCTTGTCAAAGGTGAAAGAACAAGCTTATATCGAGGTAGGAGGAGTAGATAAGACCATCCACAAGATTCATGGAATTGTCCTTATCATTAGGAAGCTTCCATGAGAGGTGGAGAACTACTTCCCTCCTTGGGAGATTCGAAACCCAATTGAACTAACTCAAACTGGAATCAGTTCATGGATAGGTTAGAAGGAAGCTTCGGAAGTTTGTTTGTTAAAAAATTTACCCAACTGGGTTGGCGCTAGTGCGACTCTGACACAGAGCGCCAGCTGGCGCGCCCTCTTTGGAGGCTTTCGCCCATTGGCGCGAGTGATACACTGTGGAACAACGCCAATGGAAAAAGGGCTATATTTATGGGTATTTGCGGAAGGTGTCTTCAGGGCATATGAAGTACATACTCAATGGAATACAATGCAGGTGTTTTCAGGTTATGTCACTTCTCACAGGTCCTGGAATAAGTCCTCCAATGTACGGGAGAAGGGGTAACAGGGACGGTGACAAAATATTGTGTAACAACATTAATCCCCCCTTTTGTATTTTGTTGATTATTTTATTTAGGCGCCATGATGTATTAGATGGTATATCATTTTTTGAAAAAATTTTATATGGCTTTTGATAGATCTCATGCGATGATACTTTGGAGGGTGAGCTTCCCTTTCACTTAAGAGATTTTATATTGATTTTTTGAGAGGCTTCAAGAGACGAGGCATACATTTGATTGCCGCCCTCCTATGCTAATGACTAAAGCCCGGATGTGCATCTAGGGCTAGATGATTCCCAATAGGGGCCTTTTGGAGTATCTAGCTAGGATTTAATCCCAGGAACTTGCATTATTGTCCACTGAGTTTGATCATGTGCTTATCTTGTTGTAGTTTATGTACAAGGGGATTGTTTGGAGACAGTGTCCCAATAACCTCTTCACACTGGCTGAGCCTCCAGATGATAGAGGTAATATTAGTATTTTATTTAGATTAATCTAGTATCATTTTATTGTTTTAATTAATTAGAGTAAAATTTATTCTAGAATGTTCTTTAACTTATTTTATTAAATTTTTTAATGGGATTATTTAATTATTGTTGTGTACTATATATTTTGTAGACATCAACACATTCTATAGGGACATGCCTCCTACCCCACCAGATGGAGTAGATGAATGAGGCCCCAGAAAGCGAGGTACATCCTAAGGGGGTTGTGGTTGTCCAGGCCCATAGGGCTGGTCTTAATTTCAAATGGATTATTGCAACAAATTGGACAGAGTTTTGGTTGAGGAGGGAGTGCACCCTGTGAGGGATTGAGACATCAATGTAGATCCTAGATTCATGGATCTATGTAAGTACTATGTACGCAAGATGTTTTCACTTATGTGTCACAATGTCGAAGTTAGTAAGGTACTAACAGTGAAGAGGGATGTAGGGCATGTAGTAGCAGATGTGTCAGATGAGGGTGGTGATCATGATGATGAGGGTGGTGATCATGATCATGATGACAAGGGTGGTAATCATGATGCTTCTGGTATTACTACCCCATCAGATCATGGTCAGTGTCTCAGTCATGCTTCTAGTAGTTCACCACCTCCTTAGTGTCCTGATGATGAGATGCTAGAGTTAGATGATTTGCCTTATGTTTCTCTTGAAAGATCTATAGACCAACCAACTCCACCTCCAACTCAGAGTTCAACAGACATTGAGGCACTACTTTACCATCCATATTCTTCTATTTCATACTAGCCATGTCATCCTCCAACTTAGAGTTCGATAAACATTGAGGTAGTAGCCAACTACCATTGTCTTCTATTGTAGACTAGGCTGGAACTACTACATCTGTTGTATCATATATTTGATTGTAGATATTTGAATTGATGTAGTTATTTTACCTTTTTTTTGTGTATGTGTGTGTGTGTGTGTATTTATATATCTATATCATATAATATATATATTATATATATATATGGTTCATGTTTTTTGTTCATGTTTACGTACTTAATTTACATGTCGGTGTTGATATGTATATTGTTAAGTCATGTTAGATATGTTCGTTTAATGTGCTTGTAGATGGATGTGTATGTGATAGCAATTATTTGACATGAGATGTATATTAATTTGAGGATGTATGTGGTGATGATGTTAGATTACAATTTTTGTGTTTTGTTATATGTGTTCACGTTGATGATGCCCTATTATATTATTAGATTTATGTGCTAATTAATGAAATTTATATGTGCTTTAGATTGCAGATTACTGTGGTGTGATTTTTGAATGGAATTCGGATTTTCCACAGTGTTCATATTTTCTGGTCGACGTTTCGAGTCTGAAACTAGACTCATCATCAGGACAAATTGTGAGGAGAAAAGAAGGAAAGGCTAGGGGTATATAATTAGATGATGGCAGTAAATTTGAATTCGTATCTTAGATTATGTTTATGTTTGTTAGATTGTTATCACATGTATGTTTACTTTTATGAAATAATATTTATTATAGGTTATGTATTGTTGAACTTATATCAAAATTTAATATATGAAATTGCATGAAAAATGACTTTAAAAAAATGCAAATATATTTTTATAAATTACAAAGTTTAGTATGGTTGAAACTACGATTGTAAAATGACGAGAAAGTTTTTTCTATTACTTAGATACTTCATTCATATTCATTCTAACTTAATTAGTAAAATATTTCCATACTCACAAAGAAAAAA
>APFE031607535.1:21612-47774 GCA_000404065.3 Pinus taeda
TATGGTTCATGTTTTTTGTTCATGTTTATGTACTTAATTTATATGTCGGTGTTGATATGTATATAGTTAGGTCATGTTAGATATGTTCGTTTAATGTGCTTGTAGATGGATGTGTATGTGATAGCAATTATTTGACATGAGATGTACATTAATTTGAGGATGTATGTGGTGATGTTGTTAGATTACAATTTTTGAGTTTTGTTATATGTGTTCACGTTGATGATGCCCTATTAGATTATTAGATTTGTGTGCTAATTAATGAAATTTATATGTGCTATAGGGGTATATAATTAGATGATGGTAGTAAATTTGAATTCGTATCTTAGATTATGTTTATGTTTGTTAGATTGTTATCATATGTATGTTTACTTTTATGAAATAATATTTATTACAGGTTATGTATTGTTGAACTTATATCAAACTTTAATATATGAAATTGCATGAAAAATGACTTTATAAAAATGCAAATATATTTTTATAAATTACAAAGTTTAGTATGGTTGAAACTATGATTGTAAAATGACGCGAAAGTTTTTTCTATTACTTAGATACTTCATTCATATTCATTCTAACTTAATTAGAAAAATATTTCCATACTCACAAAGAAAAAGAAAAAAACTTAAAGGTAAAATAATTTGATTAGTTCTTAATAAGACGAAAATATGTAACTCATAAATTTTAATATAAAAATATTAATAATAATAGATTATCAAAAATACAATTTAACAAATTCAATATTGGTTTTATAAATTCAATCTATAGTTAAATTAAAAAACTTAAGTCATAATTTTTATAATTATTTGATATTAATATAACTTATAAAATTCTATTTTTTATAAAATTTGACTTATTACTAAAGTTATGATATTTTCAAGCAATTTAAATTTAATATTTATAGCAACTCTTACCAATTTAAATTACAAATTTCTCTCTCTAAAGATGAGGATCAATAAATATGTAAAATAAGGCTTGTGAAGCTACTTGTAGTTGCAAATTTTCTCTATTAGAAATTCTCCCTTAAAGACACAAATGGTTTTTTTGGTAATACAGATATAGCATTTTGGTTCTTTATTTTCTATTGTGTTGGTTTAAATTTAATTGTTTTAATAACAAGTATGAGTAATATAATACAAAAATCATACTATATTATATTTAAACTTTTGACAAATAATAAATTTGATTATTTGTTAATGAACAAATCAAGAAATATTATGTTTTCCACATACTTATCATGGCATAGTCACTAAAATTCATGTTTCATATTTCTTCTAACTAATATTACTTCATGTTCACAATGATAACGAAATGTCTACTTTAAATAATTTAAGTATAAATACATAAAAATAGATATTTATTTTACATAATCTAAATAGGAAAGAAAATGCATCACCAAGTCTATTTGAAAGTCAAGCAAATGTCGCTTAATCACCATCACATTATTTATCATTTAATTCTCAGCCATAAAATATATATTAATTCAAATTTTATTTATGATTACCATTGAAAAGAAAATTCAAAATTATTCCATTACCCATGAAGAAAAAATTAAAACCTCTCATGCATCCATGTAAGCCCATTTGTTTCTCTTATGTTGCATAAAAATACCTCCTTTTAGTTTAACAATGTTGCAAGAATTGTAATTTAAATATAGAAAACATGACTTTATCTCTCATGTCGAGAATCTAATCTTACACAATAGGAAACATTTTCATTGTTAAAGTCCTCGTAGAGTTATCACTACATGATTTATATGGATTTTGAACTAAACAAGAAGAAACAACAAGTTCTTTTATTTGTCAACCAATAAGTATCTAAATTGAGACTAAAACTTCAATGTTGTTTCTAAATTCACTATTTTTTCATTTTGGCTATATTATTCTCATTTTCCTATTTGAGAAGGATTTTGTCCTTGAATCCTTATTGTCATAGATATTGTACACAATTGTAAATACTTATTTTTAAGTGTAAAAATGTTTCCATTGCAAAAAAAATGTAAAAATGTTTGTGAATATTACCAATTATATAAAATACCAACACAACAAATAAAAGACAATATAAATAGCGAAATAAATAAAACAAAAAATTACAACAACAATATAAATGATGATATAACAAAAGCACATACCACTCTCTGTTGTCATCGTGCTCATTATATTCCTCGCTTGGCATGATAACATTGTTGTTCTCACAATTATGTTTTGACCTAGGGTCATGTCTTAATACAAACCACCAATCCTTATGTGACACATATGGGTAAAAAAGTACCTAGTTTCAGTATTTTTAGAAAATACAAGGCTCCCTAGCATCATGCCACATCTTTCTAGAGTTGATATATATATCATCCCACTATCTTGATATTCCTTTACATTATTCTGATTAAAGGTGTCCCATCACTTGCACCTAAAAATAACAAATTGGAATGAACAAAGTCCACTTGAATGATCTCTTATATCTTTCCAACGCAATTTAACGTCCCTTGCATTAGGTTGTGATTGTAGTGGCTAACACAACTAGATTGGTCAAACTCGACTTCCACTCCAGAATTTTGTGTCATGCATCCATCATCAACATCCTCCATGTGAAAATGATATCCATATTCCCACATAGATGGGAACAAATGCACTAATAAAAAAGTGAAAAACCACAGCGTCATGTGTCTAATAACCCGGACATAATATATATATATGTGTGTGTGTGTGTGTGTGTGTGTGTGTGTGTGTGTGTGTGTGTGTGTGTGTGAATTTAAAGGTACATTATGAAGTTAAAAATTCATAGAAAGAGATTATAATTACCAAGTTGCTACACCTAATACCTATGTTTAGGGCATTCTCTTCAGCACGTGGGTAATGACCAAATGCGCCATATTTCTCCCTGACTTGATTAATAACCCAATTGTTAGGGCATGTCATTGGCATATTTTCTTTTAAATGATCAGGATATGGCATGTTTCTACCATTCAACCATTTGAATTCTTTGCAGGCACTACTTGATTTCCTCCTCTTTTGTTCCTACAATGAGGCACATGGTTTTTTTGATTCTATATTGTAAAGATTGAATTTGATGATGGATTCAATTTCTGAATTCGCTAATGAAATCAAACCAATGAATTTGTTGATGGCTTCAATTTCTGAATTCACTGGTGAAATCAAACCAACATATATATAGTACACATGAGATCAAAATATGAATTAATATGAAGTTCAATGTGAATAATTACTATGTATAAATTTGAGAAATGATAATCCACTTACTATTTATCATGCCCCTCTTTCCATTCATTTCGAGAAGTTTCCCTTCTCTTTTGTCTTCATCCCTTTTTTCATCCCAAATCAATGCACCTATTGTGTTATTGATCTACCTGATGTACTCAGTAGCATAATAGAAAGATTCATACTATATATACCCCTTTGCCATAGGCCCCTCAGTTTTTTCCCTTTCTCAAACAAAACCTTTCAATTTCTTCATGTATGTCTCTAAGAAGAACACCCAATGACAAGAAACCACAACAACTAATTCAACCTCATTTACTTGGTGAATTAGAAGAAGAATCTGCAAGTCCATGAAACTTGTTGACAGTTCCCTCTCAGACATACTAACAATCTCATTTATCTCTTGATGTCATTCTGGAATGCTAGCCATATAAATATCCTCTGATGTTATCAAACATATACATGCCAATAATTTAGATATGTCATGTATCAGGTCTCAGGGGAAGTCATGGTTCACACACACACACACGAGCAAAGGATAATGACAATGCACAATAAATAGTACATTATAAAAAAAAAAATTATAAAATATCCCATTACATAAAAATAAAATAGAAATAATAAAATCATGTTTTTGACATGTGTACTCTTAGAATGTTCAAATGGTCATGTGATTTCAACCCTGACAAATGGTCTTCCATAGTGAAACAATGTTCTAATAAATACCCATATAATGAAGGCACCCTGACACTCATTATAACTTCCTTTGCCAAAGAAAGTTAATCTTTCTTTAAAATCCATGGGACATCACCTTCTTTCAAAGGCCAAGAGGGACCAACCTATATTCTAGTTTCTTGTCTTTTCTAATGCTTATTTTTAGTTTTTGAAGAAATAAGATATCTCCTAACAACAAATGTGTCATTTTGTTTTGATGATATGTGCCTCCATAAAGAAGAAGAAACATTTTTAAATAAATGCATGGGATCTAGTAAGTGGGAAATCTTAAGATGCTCCGAATATGAGAGCTCATCCCAATGGGAAATTTCTCAACATAGGTGTTGAATAATTCTAGATTATTGATCATAGGCTCCCCATTTGAATCAAACATTTATGCAAACCACTTCTCCTTCTCTCTATCATATTCTCTAAGCTATTCAATTTTTGTCATTAGTGCAGGCCTTCGGGTTCTCTCTCGTTTACCATTGATTTTTGATGTTGCTCTTCTTGAAGGATGTTCTTATGGGAGGAATACCCTAGAGTATACATACACTAACTTTCGTAGGTGGTCAAACCACCTAGCCTCAGAGAGGGTCCACAATATTTACATCCATGATACAATTTTCTTACAATACCTATGAAATTATTGTATATAGGCATACATGCTAGTGACCATGAAGATCAAAACAATTGCAATGAATTAAATTAATGTGAAAAACAATATTGTTACATATATAGACAAATTAATAAAATGTAATTTACTAGAGAAAACTCCCAATCTTGGATAATCATGTATGTTGTAAGAACATATGTCATACAACATAAAACTCCTCTCTATTGCGACGAGTATTGATACATCATACACATGTATCCCTTCCCATAATTCCTTCAATTCATCTACCAAAGCTTGTATGTAGACATCCATATTCTTGACTTTTCTTCCGTTAGGGACTATAAGAGCCAACATAATATGTTAATTCTTCATGGACAACCATGGGAGGATATTGTTATTGATCACTACTAAAGGCCAGATAGAATAGTTGGTATTTTGGAGGGAATATGGGTTGATGCCATCCATGGCTATGTTGAGTCGTATCCTTCACACTTCATCCTTCATTTCTTTAGTCCATGTACCCTCTATATGCTTCATGGCTATTAAGTTTGTTGGGATTCACATAACTCCCGATCCACTTCTATGTGAGGCATTCCATCCCTGAAAAATAGCTAATTCCATACAACGAAAGAGTCTTTAAATCCTTGATATTATAGGAACATGCCTCAATATCTTATTAGGATGACCATTTGATTTACCAATTTTTTTTTGAATTATGGTACCTATCATGCCCACATTTTGGACATATTTATTTGTGTACATATTCTCTTCTATACAGAATACAATCATTTAGACATGCATGATATGATAGTATTCAACACCCAATATTCTCAACAATTACTTTACATATTCGCAACTACCTGACAAGACATTATCGCTCGGAAGAACCTTATCTTTGAATAACCTATAGTTAGTGGGGAATATAATTGTATAATGTCAATATTTAATGTTCACAAAATTGATTATTTTTAATGTTGATTGTGTGATACGATTTCTAAAAATATAAGGGACTTGATCGATCATGCAGGTGAATTACATCAATATTGTTGAGAAACATGAATTTGACATGCCAAACTTTGCTTTAAGGTTTTTACAAGAACATCATTGTACCTAGCTGAGTAGAATTTTACTTTCCACTAGTTCTAAAGAGGGATAATGTAAGTAGATTTCAGGCTTTCAAATAAGCTATCAGTGATACGAGCATCATCCCCTAGCTCATTATTCTGGAATGCATCTAATAACATTAGCTCCATGATAGTCATACCACATAATTAATCATCCATACCAGCCTCTTTTTGATTGCATCTATTGCCAACTTGTGATGAAAAAATATTAATGCTATAATCATTCCTAATTGGTGAATCTTGACTTAGTGGGATTAAATAGGTGGTTGATTCAACAATTATTTGTATGCTTCCTCTCTGATTATTTCTCTTAAAGTAACCTTCTGCCGAGTTGACATTGCAGTGGGGTGCGCCGGAAGATGGTAGGTGGGTTTCTCATCATCTCTAGAATCCTAATTTCAAAAAACATTGAATTCCATTAGTACAATATAAATGATATTAGTAAGCATATGAATGCAATTGATTTGTTGAAATTACATTATACAAAACAATTATTACCATTGTTTATCAAGGATCACAGCTAGAGGATGCCATGTTCCAAATAGCAGGGTGAAGAGCCTATTCATTTTCATCTACCAATTGTTTGCAATATGCTTCTCTTGATAAGAGCTTCCAACGGTCTCAGAAGGGAGGAATATTTTCAACATATGAAGTCGATTCTAGATCAGGATCCTAGAAATTTGGATACATTTTTATTCAAATTGACATGGATTAGAAAAAATAAATTGAATTAGATAATCAAAATATAAATAAATTCTTAACATATTGGAGATGGAAAGGGAGAACTTTGTGAAAAACCTTGATGAATAATATTCAATGAGTTGCAATTTCAAGAATTGGCCATTTGATATTATCGATATTTTGTCACTACATTTGAGAAAAATTAGAATTGAAATTTTTTGTGCATATCTAAAATTAATTTTGAGAATCGTATAACCACAATTTGGATTTTAATGTAGTTTTAAAACCATTTTTCAAGAATAATGTGACATTAAGTGGAAAATATATACTATGAACTACTATAATTCATGTGGATGTGCCCTGAAGGATAAACTGGGATTAATATGCCATTTTATGTGAAAGAAAATTCAGATATCTTTTAAACCATTCTGGTGATCTTATCAGAACAAATTTCACTGATGTGTTTAAATCCTAACAACACCGAGGCATTAAAATAATAGTTGCACTAGTTTATAGCATTCCAAAAGATATAAAATATGTTATCATATCAGTACTCTTGCACACAAAACACAACATTACATTCAAACAAAAATAACATCGGTACGCACTTGCTTCTAAATCTATAAAATAAAAATGAATTCAACCATCTCAGTGCTCTTATAACAACCACAACATCGATGCATTTATATAAAAGTCACATCATTGTGTTAAAAAATTAATCACATTATTTTGGGATTTTGAAATTAAAAAAAAAATGTATTATGCTTGTGCATTGAAAAAAAATGGCACCCGAAAATATCGATGCGCTTTCTTTGAAACACATTGGTGCTCTTTACTATAGTACAGACCAATGTCTGAATAAAGTGAAAAAAGAAAAAAAGTGATTTTTTTCTTTTAATTTCAATAATGAGTGACAATTGATTTTGTAACATTCTATTTTCTTATATTATTTTAAATGGTAAAATGTTATGTACTATTTCATTATTTTTTCAAAATTTTCAAGGGAGTTATTTGGAAGAGAGACATATGAGGAGCACTATTAACAAAGAATACTTTGGAGAAGAAAAAACTATCAGAAGTGAAAGGTATGGTGATTCACTAAAACCTGCATAATAAAACAATTTATTATTTTATTTATTTTATATTACTAATATTTTTTTACAAATTATGTTAGGGTTTAATTGAAAGAGAAAGCATTTACAAGAGAGACATACGTGGAGCACTGTGGAGTAGAAAAATATTTTGTACCTTTAGAAAGATTAGAATTTGGAAGGTATGGTGATTCACTCAAAACCATGGATAATAAACATTTTAATTTTACCGTTAATGTTTTTTACAATTTACGTTATATTTCTTGAGCGTTACCTTAAAAAATTTCACGTTAGGATTTAACTCCGTCTACCACTTGACAATTGAGTTTTTTCATTTTAGTCTTTTTAGATTTAATGAGTTTGTGTACTTATTATATATAGAGAATTTGACAGGTAAAGTAGGATCACTTATTGAATTAGATCCGAACCCTACTGTCCCTGTATGCTTTTAAAAGATTGGATATATGTTCCATGGTGTCCCTTTTGTAGTATAACACATTGGTGTGCCTTATGTAATACAATGCACTAGTATATTATGGTATTGTCAGTTGTGTTGAGTGTTTTCATTGTTTCTCCTGGTGTAATACAATGCACCGACGCACCTCTTCCAAATAGTATCACTAAGTTGTTACGATGCGTTTATCATTGCAAAGTGCACCATCATAATTTAAAATTGTTTTAAAATTTTATTTTTCCTAACGGTGTTGAATAATTGAATGCCTGATGCATTTAATGGAATAAACACATTAGTGTACTTTTTTAAGTAAACACACCGATTACTAGAGATCATTTTGGCTAAAAATTATTTGATTTATGTATAAGATATATTTAATGGCTTATGTTTTGAATGATATAGGTTGTATATTGATAAAAAAATTCTCAGAAGGTGTCAAGTAACTAAAATACAGATCGACACAATGGTAGCACATAAAAAAAATCAAAGAAGGAAAGTCTTTGTAAATTCTTTTCAAAATTAATATGTTTGAACTTTTTGTAAGTTAAACTAATATGTATTAGCTAGTGTGTGTCATCCAGATCCACAAAATGAAGAAGGTCTATAATATTATTTTCTAATCTAAGTGTAGAAGAGCGTAAAAGATTGATAGAAAATTTCTAGAAGGATGCATGAGGTGAACAAAAAAATACCATTCAATATGATTATTATTTTCTTCTTCTTCTAAATTTTCATTAGTAATATTCTTAAGAATGTTAAGTAACATGTTTCAAATAATCTATCTACAAGGATCAACAACGAAGGAAAAAAAACAAGGTCGTTCTAAGAAAATAAAAAATATAGAATATGTAAATCATAATGAATTGGTCCTGATGCAGGTAGGCCCTGCACTAACCAGGATCTTCAAACACTCTCTTATGGCAACCGATTCATATAAACTGAAATTCGTTTCCAAATGAATACTAACACCACATACCTTCTACTCAACAATGTTCTACACTGAATATTTGGATTGAGTTGAAATACATAACTCTCTCCCCATCCACATTGGTTCTCAAAAAAGAACTCAACTACTCTGGTCATTACCATCCACAAACTTTAGAGAACAAACCAAGTAACTTCGCTTGAAAACTGCTCATATACATCAAATACATTACATTCCTCGCTTGGCTTCACAAGAGGAACTCCAGAACACCCGCCATCGCAAGAAGACCTGCAACAGCCTAGTTTGCCTCTTTTATACTCTTCAACAAACTGTGAATGACGATTGTCTGCTTATCTTTTTCTTCGTGATGACCTGAGATGACATCTTTCGACAACCCAATCATCGATAGCTCGGACTGATAGGAAATTATTAGCCTACGGAAGCTTCTGGAAGTGGACCAACTGACCTTTGGCTGAGACCACTTTTTACCCTTCTTGTTGAATTTGAAAAGCTGATATCAGAACTGAACAGTTCTTCAAAAGATTGTACAAGTTAATAGTAAACATTATGAAACTATGTGGGCATTTGTGGATCCAAGCTTACGAAGATGCTAGAATTTGCGTTCACCGAACATTCCTGTTGTAGTTGCATAGCATAAGGACTGTAATAAAAATGAATTTAGAATGGCGGCAGTTGTTACAACAAAAAGGAACAATCGAATGCTCAATACACAGTAAGGCATCAACCCGCGAATGGGAAGGCGATTCAAGCCCTTCAATACATAGTTCAGTCAATTATTTAACACCTCAATCCACCGTCTTTATGAATGCAATTACTCTATGCGCATTCACCCACTGTCGCTCCAATACACAATTAATTATATTCCACCCAACTAATTACTTGCATGTTAAAATCTGCGGAATTTTCAAAGGCCTTCTATGTGTGGTATTGGTTGAACCAATAAGGTAACAACCAATGTTAATATGGTTCACGTCCACCACTGATAATATTGTAATTACCATGTGTAAACAGAGTCCTCTTCTGATTATATAACAATGAAATTAATGTGGCGCAGCAATACGTTTTCACAATGAAAAGAAACGAACCAAAAACGAATCAAACGCTCCAATACACAGTAATATCAAGCGGAGGATAGGAAGGTAATTCAAGCCTTTTAATACACAATACAACATCAAGCAGAAATATAAAGGTGCTTCAAGTCTTCAATACATAGTAAAGAAACTATTTAATACATATATCCACATTAACAAGATATCATCGATCTTTTTCCCAGAACGCCGAGAGGAAATTTCACTGATAATTCTTCTGGAATGCTCCTCCCTCTACTGAGAGCTTTGCTGCCTCTTTATTTATAATTAAGGATAGGCCTTCTCGGTCCTTATCTAATACAAAAACATGTTTTACATAACAATTTAAACATAAAAGCTTTAAATCTCTACATGCAATGCATACATCTGAAAAAAAGCATCTTGAGGCTTTATTCCATCTTTTCCTATTTTAAAATAGAAAAGCCTTATTATCATTTTATGATCCACATCCATTCCTTTTATGCCTAAAAGCTCTCCCTAGTTCCTATGTTTTCATTTATTTATTTTGAGAATATCTAATTAAATCACACTTAAAAGCCTAAATATTAAAATGACTTGGAACTTAGGAAACTAATTCTAAAAATGCATGACCCCCTATGTTTACTATTTACAATAATTTCCCTTGGGCTAAATGCTCTTGCATCAGACTCCCAAGGTAGAAAATATTCATGATCTCTTGATCATGTGTCCAAATGTGTGTATGCCTGGATCCCATATCTTGTGTTGTAACTTTTCATTTGCCACTGCTTCTTTCTGATGTTCTTCTCTAGGTTTCCACACTTTATGTTGCATCGCTCCACTAACTAGGCTTTCACAATCTTCTGTTATCTTTCTTTTGATGCTTTCCTTTTGTTTTATCGTTGCTGGCCTCTTCCAGGATACTTTCATCACCATCTGCCTCATCGGTTCAATTTATTTTTCTAACATACTTTCTCCAGCATCTTCAATAAGACCTGCACTCACAAAACAATTGTTAGAGTAAAAATCATAAGGCATCAGTGCCTTGTACTCCTTTGCCAACATTTCATTACGCTGTTCTGAATCCTCCTCCACTATCAGCACATCAGTATGCTGATCTAAACTTTCCAAAGAATCCTCTGAACAATTCTCAAGATTGTCAATCAGTCTTTCTCTCATATCATCTACTTCCATGATGTCTTTTTCCTCTTGTTCACTGCACTGAACTCTTTCTTCTGCAATCTCCCTGTCATACTCTGGATTCTCCAACCAGTATTCCAACAATGCAATTTCTCCATAGCATTGTTGAAGCATATCATCATCACCTACATTCAGTATCAACTGTTACTTCCCTTATCTGCGCTTCAGACTGATTTACTTCTTCTGCATCCATAAGAACTTCCTCCTGTGCTGTAACAGTTTCACAATATTGCACATCCTCCTCAGTAAAACCTGTAATCACATCACAATTGTCAGCTACAAAAATACACGGTTTTACATTATCCAGCTGATCTGGATTTGCCCAATAACTCAAGAAATCATCAATGATCTTCTCTTCTATTTCACCACTGGAAACCTCCTCTGCACCTGCAAACATACACAACTCATCAATTTTAAAACCACAAGACTTTTGAGTCTTGACTGCTTCCTCCAACATTTTCCTTTGAACATATCTGCGTGTGGAATCCTCAAATTCCCTCTCTGGATCAAGAACTCTAAGTCCATTTTTCAACAAGGGAATCACAATTTGCCTCAACATCCTCTGCAATTGTCACCAAAACACTCTCTTTCCCTTCAGTGGAAAGAGCGATTTTCTATTCTGATTTTCCAGCTCTTGTAGCCATTCTTTTAGTACCTGCAATTGTACCTTTATTACTGCAATCTCTCTTTCTCAAACTTCTGTAGTCATCTCATCTCTATGGCATTTCTCTGAACCCCTTCTTCCTCTAGAAAAACTCCCTCTGCCTCTTGCATCACCTCCTGTGGGTGTATGCTAGGTTGAGCTACTGGTAGCTCCTTCTTTAGGTGATGTAGATCTTCCACTACCACCTTGACTTCCTTTTCCTCTGAAAGTCCCTCTCCCTCTGGCAGACTGCTTCCTCATGAGTTTCTCACTCACCATGAGTTGTACTAGCCTCTGCAACAACAATCTCTTTCGCAGCCACTTACCTAACCAAGCTCTCCTCACTCAGTATTTTGGTAAGTACTGGTTCACTACCTCTGGAACCTTTTGAGCACTCCTCTGCTCTCTCTAGGCTATCTCTTCAACTCACCTTCTTCTTCAGGACACTGCAATTGTCCTCCTTATTCATGCTTTAGCTGAATGCCAGGTTCCCTACCATCATCTTCTCTGCAAACATAAACTTCAATCATAAATTTCAACTTAAAAAATCATCTCACCTTTAAGATCTTGCATGATCTTGTTTCACTTCCTCAACTGCACTGCATCTCTGTACTACAATATTCATCAATTCCAAAAGTCTAACATTCATCCATCACATGCAATTAACTTAACTTAAAAAAATTGAACCTTCAAACAGAGCTATTCCTGCTCTGATACCACTAATGATGCAGGTAGGGCCTGTACTAACCAGGATCTTCAAACACTCTATTATGCAACCAATTCGTATAAACTGAAATTCATTTCCAAATGAATACTAACACCACATACCTTCTACTCAACAACATTCTGCATTGAATATTTGGATTGAGTTCAAATACATAACTTTCTTCCCATCCACACTGGTTCTTAAAAAAGAACTCAACTACTCTGGTCATTACCATCCACAAAATTTAGAGAACAAACCAAGGAACTTTGCTTGAAAACTACTCATATACATCAAATACATTACATTCCTCGCTTGGCTTCACAAGAGGAACTCCAGAACACCCGCCATCGCAAGAAGACCTGCAACAGCCCAGTTTGCCTCTTTTATTCTCTTCAACAAACTGTGAATGACGATTGTCCACTTATCTTTTTCTTCGGGATGACCTGAGATGACATCTTTCGACAACCCAACCGTCGATAGCTCGGTCTGACAGGAAATTATTAGCCTAAGGAAGCTTCTGGAAGTGGACCAACTGACCTTTGGCTAAGACCACTTTTTACCTTCCTCGTTGAATTTGAAAAGCTGATATCAGAACTAAACAGACCTTCAAAAGATTGTACAAGTTAATAGTAAACATTATCAAACTATGTGGGCATTTGTGGATCCAAGCTTACAAAGATGCTAGAATTTGTGTTCACCGGACATTCCTGTTGCAGTTGCATGACATAAGGAATGTAATAAAAATGAATTTATAATGGCGGCAGTTGTTACAACAAAAAGGAACAATCGAATTCTCAATACACAGTAAGGCATCAACCCGTGAATGAGAAGGTGATTCAAGCCCTTCAATACATAGTTCAGTCAATTATTTAATGCCTCAATACACCGTCCTTATGAATGCAATTACTCTATGCACATTCACCCACTGTCGCTCCAATACACAGTTAATTATATTCCACCCAACTAATTACTTGCATGTTAAAAGCTACGGAATTTTCAAAGGCCTTCTATGCGCTGTATTGGTTGAACCAATAAGGTAAGAACCAATGTTAATATGGTGCACGTCCACCACTAATTATATTGTAATTACCCTGTGTAAACAGAGTCCTCTTCTGATTATATAACAATGAAATTAAAGTGGCGCAACAATACGTTTTCACAATGAAAAGAAACGAACCAAAAACGAATCAAACGCTCCAATACACAGTAATATCAAGCGGAGGATAGGAAGGTAATTCAAGCCTTTTAATACACAATACAACATCAAGCAGAAACAGAAAGGTGCTTCCAGTCTTCAATACACAGTAAAGCAACTATTTAATACATATATCCACATTAACAAGATATCATCAATATTTTTCCCAGAACGCCGAGAGGAAATTTCACTGATAATTCTTATGGCATGCTCCTCCCTCTACTGAGAGCTTTGCTACCTCTTTATTTATAATTAAGGATAGGCCTTCTCGGTCCTTATCCAATACAAAAACATGCTTTACATAACGATTTAAACATAAAAGCTTTAAAGCTCTACATGCAATGCATACATCTGACAAAAAGCATCTTGAGGCTTTATTCCATCTTTTCCTGTTTTAAAATAGAAAAGCCTTCTTATCACTTAATGATCCACATCCATTCCTTTTATGCCTAAAAGCAATCCCTAGTTCCTATGTTTTCATTTATTTATTTTGAGAATATCTAATTAAATCACACTTAAAAGCCTAAATATTAAACTGAATTGGAACTTAGGAAACTAATTCTAAAAATGCATGACCCCCTATGTCTACTATTTACAATAATTTCCCTTGGGCTGAATGCTCCTACATCAGGTCCTTTGCTCAACTAGAGTGTCGTTGGAGGTTAATGAAAGGGGGAAATTGTTTTACAAAACTATGAGGGGTCTTATGGAATGAATGTATAGATCTACTTTCCACTTGCAATACAAGAATCAATTCAATGATTATAAGAACCAAATTATATCTAAACTACAAGAAGAATTTCCAAATGGATGGTAAATGAGATATGTCAGAATTCCAATAGCAAAAACATACAAAAGAAAAATCATTCAAGAGGTAATATTGCTAATTAAAGTGATTTTCTAGAATTATATGTATATATTACTACAAACCATTCATTCAATAATATCAATTTTGGTTGTATTTAGTTTTCATATATGAATATAAAAATAGTTTATTACTTTTTTTAGGAAGATTATGAAAATCCCAAATGATCAATGAACTAATATGTGAAACATGTCAGTAGGAATGTCCAAAAAAGTGTACAAGGAGATGGTCAAATAAATAGACATAATTGCGTCACAGGAGGAACCATCTCAACAACAACATGCTTCAAATGTATTTAATCATAATTAAATTGGTACATATAAAACAATAATTTAGTATTAAATATTAATTTTCAAGTATTTTCTTGTAGAAAAGAAAACAAATTGCAACTCATTTAGCACATAAAATAGGAATATAAGGAAGAAGAGGGTTGATATCAAAGTTTGTGATTAGTTGTTAATATTTCCTTATAACAACTCAAGGTTTCATTTTTGTATATTTTAAATTATTTTACAACAACCATCCTTGAATGTCTTCAAATAGGTTCTAACATACAAAGAAGAGTCATCAGGAGAATTGGTGGACATTGGGTTAAATATGGGCTGAGAGTATATGATGACATATCAAGAATTTATTGTGGAATTTGTAAGTATCTATGTTGTTTTACTTCTTCGAGTTTATAATTAATAGAACAAAAACATCCTTTATATCAAATCTATGATTTATAGTGGGGATTAAAACATGTAGGAAACTATGCCAACAGAAGACGTGTTGCAAAAAGGAATGAAACTTGGTTTTGAAACCAAGTGCACAGTTTATGAGTCACTTATTGCTATGGTACATTGCTATTTGATTTACATTGATGTATACTATTTACTTCATTTTTCATTATTCTCACCTATGTAGATACACTCATTACACTTTAGTTTTATGTTTACATATGGAACAAGACCAAGAAGATGGAAACAATTGAGGCAATCAACAAAACATTTCTCCAAGTAACCTAAGTCATGAAATTAGCTCGAGAATTGATAGCAATTCCATCAAAGAATGATGATCTATTTGGATATTAATGCAAGATGTTGTATTTTTTGAAATAATTGTCTATGAAAATCAGACATTTTGCTTAATATAATGGACATAGTGTCCCAATTGAAAGATAAGGGGTTACCAATAACAATCCCATTTTCTATGACAAAGAGCCTCTTATTGACATATAATAAAATTCATTTTAATTTATTCTATTGTTTTATCCAACATTGCGAAATGTTACACAACTGATTAAATATATGGATGATTAAATATTATAATGAGAGATGCAAAATATGATAATATAACAAACTAATCCAAACATCGTATATAAATGCACTAATAAAATTTTAATTTCTATGAATACTTTTAAAAGATATATGCTCTTTTTTCAATGAATAATGGATTTAAAAAATTACAATAATTTCACTCCCACAAGTCGATGTTTCCAAAAAAGAGAAAATATCATGCAAAAAAATTGTGCATCCATAACATAAAAATGCATTGGTGTTCTATGTTATATAAAAGAACCATGACTGCATATTTTTTGCATGACCGGTGCCTTTTCTAAAAACGATAGCACCAAGGAATTTAGTTCTTCAAGCACCAGTGTTATTTGCAATTAACACCCCAGTTCATTATAATTCTTAACGCACCATTGTTTTCATAGAGTGAACACCAGGTTCCTACAAAATATTATTTCCATCCCTAGTGAATTATTGGTATTAACAACATTTGTCCTTTTATATCCCTAATGCACCAATGCATTTATACAAATAATATGCATCGACACTACAATATTAAACAAAACCACCTGGACTAAATCTTTTTTTGCATGCCCCGATGTTGTTCCTTAAAAGAATGCCCCAAGGGGTTTTTGATAGATAAGCACTGGGGCAGTATACATTTTAGGCACTCATTTTCTTTACATTCAAAACTTTGGTGCTTTTAGTTATCTATGCATCTCAAAGCTTTTATGGAAGTAATGTACTAGTGCTACTTGTGTCATGAAGCACGCCACAAAAAAAAACATCTACTAAAACCTTCGGCCAACGAATATTTTTTAGTTGTGAGGATGTTCTGTTATAATATTTGCTAAAATATTCTATCACAAACAAATGTTTTTAGAAAATGTTATTTAGACAATTGGTTCTCATTTTATAACGTTAAAAATCTTCGGTATAACCTCTGCTAAAAGGTATTTTCCTTGTAGTGTATCCAATTACTTATACTTGTTTATATAGTCTTATCTATATCCTAAGTACATTCTAGAGAGAAACTTTCAAGTAGGTGAAACCTTCTAGTAACTACTTCTAAATTATAAAAAAATTACATTGTTAGCTCATTATTATAATATAAATCTATTATTATTCCCTTGGTTACCTCACTAGATAACCCCATATTACCCCCCATATGTATACCGCATTATGTCCAACTTTGCATTTTTTGTTCTTGAAACTTGGGATGAAACAATATGATATGAGTAGTTAAGTAATTTTTACAAGAATACGCATAAGAGATAAAGAAAAACCTTGAGGTAGGGTAATGCCATATACTATTCCTTTAGAAAAAAAATACTCCTCAAGAATTACCCATTTCTCTCAATTTCAATATTCTTCACCATGTTCTATTACATTTCTTACATTCTATTATATAGTTTTCTCTATCTCCCAATGACATTTTAGAGAAGGAACATTATGGTAGATGGAACCTTTTAGTAAATTGTAACTTCTAATAATATTACATTATATTCACATTACAAAAATACAACTCTATTATTATTTTTGTAGGTACCTCGGTAGATATCCCCATATTACCCATCGTATGTATACTACATTCCATTCGACTTCACATGTGTTTTCTTTTAAATATAGGAAGAAATCATTAGAGAATTTGTTAGGTACAAAATGGGCCTTAAAACCAAAATTTACAACCAAAATTAACTTTATAAGAACCAATACACTTCAAGATGATGATGTCAACCATGGAGGATGATTCACCCTTTTTGGAGTAAAAAATAAAAAAATAAAAAAACTACTTTTTTCAAATACTATTTTCAACTTATCTCCTTGTGATTTTACCCAAATTTCAAGTAGGATCACTCATTGGATGTGGAATTTAATTCCTTATCCAAGAAGTACCCATGTTGCACAGTTTTGATGGACCCTACTACATAAAAAATGAAAAATAAATGAAAATTATAACTGCAATCACATGTTTTGATGTATTTCTCATTTTCCATGTAGTAGGGTCCATCAAAAAGTATGAAACATGGGTACTCCTTGGATGAGGAATTAAATTTCACATCCAATAATTTCTCCCACTCTAAATTTGAGTAAAACCATAGGGAAATAAATTTAAAACATGAGTTGAAAAAGTAGTTTTTTTTCTTCTTTTTCCCCTCTAAAATTTGATGATGTAATGTAGTCATATTTTATTATTTCCACTATTATTTTATAATATTCCTTAGGATGCCCATTGTAGATGTAAAAAATATCTAATACATACATAATAGGTGTGCAATAAATTTATCCATATGGTACCAAGCATGAAGATCCATCCATTGTACTAACATTAGGGGAATTTTGAGGTCTAAAATGGGCCTCCTAAGAAAAATGCAGAACCAAAATAAAATTTATAAGAACGAATAGGATTCAAGATGATGATGTCAACCATGGGTTATGATTGACCATTTTTTGAGTAAAAATGTAAAGATATTAAAAAATAATAAAATAATAAAACTACCTTTTCAACTCATATTTTCAACTTATCACCCTAAGGTTTTACTTAAATTTCAAGTTGGAGTACTTGTTGGATGTGAAATTTAATTCCCCATCCAAGGAGTACCCATGTTTCATACTTTTGAGGGACCCTGTTACACAAAAGATTAGAAATACATGAAAAAACATGATTGCAATCACATTTTTGCATGTGTTTCTCATTTTTCGTGTAGTAGGGTCCATCGAAAATAAGAAACATGTGTACTCCTTGGATGAGGAATCAAATTATGCATCCAAAGAGTGTTGTAGCTTGAAATTTGAGTATACCCATATGGAGATAAGTTGAAAAAATAGTTCTTTCATTTTTCCCTCTAAATTTTGATGATGTAATCTGATCTTATTTTATTATTTCCACTATTATTTTATAATTTCCTTAGGAGGCCCATTTTAGACCTCAAAATTCCCCTAACGAATGTCAACATTGGGTCAATCTTCTTGTTGGCCATGAAAATCTAGAATTTGGTTTCTCCTTATTATGTTTTGATGATAACCTAGGAAGGGTTGAAATACCTCCTTGTGTCTCTCATTTGATTTCCATGCTAGCTCCATATTGATGATCATGATATGTTCCTTAATGATTGATGTTTAATTGAGTGGTGTGGTCTGGGTGGAAATATACAACCTTAGTTGTTAATTCATCATAGTTTTATGTTACAAGCTAAGGCTTTATTGACGGTGTTGGATATTGCCAACATGCAGGGTATCTCCCCAATGTGAAGTCCCAATTACACCTCACATTGTTTGGAGTAGGAACCCCATCTAGAGTATTGGCTAAACTAACATAACATAATGGTTCAACTTGGTTTCAATATATTATACAAGAAATTATATATGTAAACCTTGAACAAGCAAGTAAGTTGACATTGTGAAGCACTGATTGCAATTTGTAAAAGGACACCTTCACGAGTGTGAAATGAGAGTGAGTCTATGAAAGGAAATAATAGTACTAACCCAAGAGAGACACATGAGAGCATGAAAATATTCATTAGAAAAATAGTTCACATCATGATAATTAAAGCAAATATAACACACATTCAACAAGATGAGTCCAAAGCCACTGAAAGAGTTCAATTTCGCGAGTATGTATGAACACAACATATATTTTAAACATCCCAAGAATAGTCCTAAGACATTAGCAATACATTCTTGCAAATGTTTTTTCTCATTGAGCTTTAATATGGTGAAAGATCCAAGTAAAAAGTTACATTGATGAGGCACTAGTTCTAGTAGTGGAGCAATAAGTCACTTCTCGCTTCTCCAAATAATAGTTTTCTCTCCTATGCCAAGTAAGAGAATCCAAGACTAGCTCTCCAAAATCTTAAGCATCCAAAATCTTGTTTCTTGAGTAATGGGGTTTCTTTTATAACAAGAGGAATGACCTTTGATCTCCTCTTAGCTCTTGAATTTCCCTCATGACTCTTGTACTTCTTATGTGTCCTTTAGACTTCTAAACAACTCTTGAAATTCAAAATTATCTTTGGTTTCTATATGCGACTTTTGGAACTCTTTTGTCCATATATGACTATATGACTCTTGGACTTCCACACATTATATTTTTTCATTCTCTTTGGATAAACATCATTACATTCCACATGATGATGTGGCATGACATATGGACACATATTGACCATTATGATGACACTTGTGCAAGTTACAACTTCACAATGACGTCATGGACTTCATGATGTGGTCATAATTCCAGGATGTATTCCTTATTTCTTCATCTTACATTATTAATGGTAGACCTGATTTATGCTCAATATTCATGAAAGAACCACCTTGTTTCTTATCTTCACCTTGTGAAGGGTCTTGGATGAGCTTTGGGATCCTCTGAGTCATCATGCAATGTCTTAATTTTGTCACATAATGTGTTATTAATTATTGAATGCTTCTTTAGACCATCCTCTTTGTCTTATCTCTTCTTACATCTTTTCCATGTTGTTTTGGAATACCTGCAACTGAGATAACTCATCGCAAGGAAAAATCATTATGAAAAATATCTAATTATAAGATGTTTCATTCAAATTTTATGTTGTGACTTGTCAGTGCAATTGGGAAGAACAAGGTGGGCTCATGGGTACAGGGCACACTGCCAAGGAGGAAGGATGATCCCAGTGGCTCCATAGACACTCAGAGGTCAAACAGGACTTAGAATCACTCGAAAATCAATGTGGTGAGATTATTCCCAAAACGGGACCAGAACAAAGTGCCCGTCACCCTAATTCTAACTGTGTGAACGACACTCCAATCCGACCTCTTATTAGGGATATAGAGATGGTAAAACTTTTGGTCAAAGTGGGCATGTGGGTGAGGTTTAATGATCCTACAAATTGACCAAGTCCAGGAAATGAAACTTGGCTCTCGAAAGCAGTTGAATTTGTCGAATGCCTAATTTGTCTATGAACCCCCAAAAACGACAAAATTGGAAAAAATCAATCTTATTATATTATAAACAAAAATTAATTAAAAAATGAGTTGTCTTTAGTATGACCTTTTGGAAGCTTTTCTGGTTTGTTTTTCTGGTCTAATTTCTCTAAGATCCTGTGGGAATTTATTTAAATCACAAGCTTTATGGGTAAACACTACACAATTGAAGTGCCTTAGGGCCTTTTCAAGGTGTTGAATCCATATATACAAGAAAATACCAATTTAAATAACAAAAATGAATATTTCACTTCAAATGTTTCCACCAAATTCTAGCACCAGAAAGTCCAAAAAGCGGCACTAAAGACAACTGCATTCAAAAATAGCGGGCAGGCCATAACCCCTGCCACCCCCATCGGTTGAATCAATATTAAATAGATTGGAAAGTAGGCAAACCCCACCACCTCTCCCCCACTGACCTTCAACATAACGTATAATATGGTGGTGAGCAGTCAAACCCCACCACCACACAATATAACCACCGAACAAATCCCTGACCCATGAATTATATTTGTAAAAGGAATGGGTGGGCCACCTCTAGTAGACCCACCCTGATCACCGTGGCACTTGGAACAAGACAAAGAATGGGGGTGGCAGGGCTTGAATCCTCTCAGCTAGCTCAGCTAGCCCGCCTCCTAGGCGCCCCCACAACCAACCTTATAACCGTCATGCATAATCACAATATTTGTTACAAACACCTGTCTAAAAATAAACTGCCAGCACACTCTATTCGAAACTTAACTGCAAAAATTTAATTAAATAAAATAAATCAAAACAGACATGCAATTTTGGTATTAGTGGGATTATAACCTAGGTGGCATCCATGTAATCTCAACATTTTAGTTGACAATCCAAACAACAACTCTTGTTAATTTCACCCAAAAAAATTACTTAAGTGCCTTCAAACTCAGTTGAATGGAGCGAGGCATATTGGAGGAGAGAAGCCAGAGGAGTGGACATGGAATATGGAGGAAGAGAAAAACCATGAGCCTATGGAACCATGATAGAGTGGAATCTTGCCAAAGCAAAGAGGGTGTGGAACACTAAACTTAGAGAATATTTCATGGGAGGTAAATTTTTATAGTGAGAGAATCTTATCACGTTTATAGTCATTTTTCTTAGATTTTTGCAAGGAGCGCAATGGTGAAGTCAGATTTTCTATCTCAACAGTAGAATGGCAAGTTGCATGTAGCAAATAATCTCTACAGAATCTTGAGGTATCTTTATATTCCCTTAGAGGCTGAATTTTGTTAGTGTTGGAATGTAGCCGACTTTATATTGATTATTCTCATACTGTTACAAGGATCGTGATGGAGGGATCAAATTTTTCATCTCAGCAGAATATATCCAGTCAGCCAGTGGATCAAAATATTTGAGGGCATCTTCAAGATTCTCGAAGGCCCAAAATATGATTGTATCAGAATTGGATGACTTGACCATGGATTTTACACCACCCTTCATTGGAACTTCAGTGATGCAGTCTGTTTTAGTAGTTGAGCCTTTCAGTTTTAGGCCATCTTTGAATAGGGAGGTACATGATGCAGTTATGTTATGCGTAATACATAGATGATGTATTATTGTTGAGATCTTGGTGTAACACCTTGTTGAGGGATGCTTGTTGCCGCATTATTGTGAGGTTTTATTAGGTTTTCATGTTGAAGGAAGATGCATTTTGAGTGAGAGTTCCAGTAGGGAGAACATCTCGTGGAGAGACAAGCCACTCCTGTTGAGGGTATATGTCCTTGTTATGACAAAGAATATTCCATGTACATCATCATCATCATTTACAACATTCAATGAAGCGACCTCCTCTCTCTTGACATCAAGCCTGAAGACGTAACCCACAATGGGTGAACTCCATTATCAATGCATTGGGTTATTGATTTTATGATCGTCATTATGTTTCTTCTTGTTTCAGCATGCACATGTGATTCTTTTATGCTCTTTAAAAATGAAATTTTATTAACATCACATAAGTAAAAGATCTTGGATAATTATAGTAGCTGAATAGATCCGAATCACAGGACTAAGTTCTTGATGTTCAGGGATATGTTTTACGCTCAACAAGGAAGGACATTCTTAACAAAGGACCCATGGCATAAGTCTAAAGATTCAAGGAAGGCCACTAAGGTTTTGGAATTGCGTTATGTGCTCAAGGGAGCCAAGGAGGGTGTAGGGTACAAGTACAAAGGATGAAAGGGTCAGGCTTGGGCCCTCCCAATTTTCTATGAACTCAAATATGCTAATAAGGGCATAGCATGCAAGGCTAAAGGATGAAGGGACTTCCATAAGGCTTGTTGGTGTGCCATGCACTAAACAGGGAGGAAGTCTTACTTTAAGGGCACAATTTCAAAAAGGAAGCAGATAAATCCACTTAGGACTGTGCTATGCACTCGTAGAGGGTGCAAGGCACACTTGGAATAGGGAAAGGGTCTTGAAGAAGGCTTAAGAGTGCACCATGTGCTCTCCTAACCTTATTGGGATAACTTGTGTAACTAAAATTTGTTTAAGTATGGAAGATAAGACAAGGGGAGAACACAATGGGATTAGATATAAAATAAAGTGTGACACCTACCAACTCATAAATAAAACTTATATAGGGTCAAACAATGATAAATGCACATCAAAACACCAATTTACAAACACTCTTGAAGTACAATAAGTAAAGTGTGTGCGACTGCGATATTATAACCATGAAGTGCTCGAAAGATGTTCTAAACAATGTGATGACACTTAGTGATGATCAAGAACACTTTAAACATGTGAAATGATGTGAAGAAACTCTCAACGAATTAAACAATACTTGAAATGATAGTTTGGTAGGCTCCAAAATTCAAGTGTGTGAAAAAATTTCGAGGGTATGATTCTGAGGTGAAAGATTGGCGACACACTAGTTGAACTCCAACTTCTTTGTTCAGGTATGATTCTCTAAGTGCAAGGCCTCTATCCTTCAAGAGGTATTGATGTGGCTATATATTACCCCATTTTCTCTAATTATCTCGGTTAATTATATAGTCCCATGTATTTGTTTCTCACCTTGAAACACATCAACACAGACTACTCATACCTCAATTGTTTCGATAGGGGAGAAGAATAGTAAGTATATCAAGATTTTAAGCACATTCCCTAGTGTTTCTTCACTACCAGAGAGCCTAAACGATACCCCTGCAGAGTCACCTCAAGAGAACCACAAGCATTTCTTCGCCGCTATAATGCCTGGACAGTACCCCGATGAAGGTGCTTCCTTCGTCTCTCTGTGCAAAAGGCCTTTCTCTTATTTCACTCTTTATTTATTTTATTTATATAACTCTAAATAGGAACCTATTTATTTAATGGGCAGAAGAGGGATCTCTATTTATTGATATTAGTATACGTTATTCCTTTTTTTAATGGATTTAAAAGATACATGCTAATTTTATGTTTTTTCTCCTTTCCCTTCTCTTCTTGGTTGAGTGACCAGATCAAAACACCACTCAATAGAAGTCTGAGTCAAGATGGATATGTAGAAATTTTGAATAATAAACACATATTCAATGGAGATTATCCTCATCATGTACTATTGTGGAATACATACACAATACATAAGCTCCTCTACGTTGATCATCAATATAGTAGCATCAATAACAATAAAACATTAAGAGCATGCACACATTAACACAGTATGTAACTCAGGGAAAGCTTACAGCTGAAAACCCCACACTATCTATATATTAATGATTGAGAACATGTAGCATTACAATAGTAAATAATTCTCACAAGTATCCAACACTATCTCCACATGTTACACACAATATAGCTCAGATCTGATCTCCAAATCTATTCCACTGCTTGTCTGCCTCCACTGCTCAATACCTGCATGAGAATGGATGAGAATGGTTGAACCAAACTCATATTTACCTCAAAAGAATCACTCACACTAGGAATCAGATGAGAAGAGGCTATAATCACTTGGTATTGGCCAATTCTCATTGGCATAACTCAATCCCATTGATTGTGCAAATCCTCATGCACAACTATAGTCACAACTGATAGTAATATGATCATCTACCACTTGTCCCTGCTGAAATGAACATGCACTAACATGCAACTGAGTTAACTGATGTATTCTTTAGTTGCATTATGAGTTAATAACTAGTTTAACAACTCATCATTAGTCTATTTGCAGTTAGACTAATTACAGCTAGTTTAACCAAGTCAAACTGAACACAACTCCATCAACTCCACAATCAACTCCACCAAACTCAACTGATTGAATTCTAACTGAAGTGATGCATGCAACAACTCAACTTACCCACAAAGAAAGTGTATTTCCTTTTGACAGCTGGATGTGCCACATCTGTAGCTCAAACTGAAGTGCTCCAAGAGAATAAGATAAGGTTTATAGTCCAAATATTACTAAGGGCTAATAATATTTGATTGTTTCTATTTTTAAATGATAGTCTAAAAATAGACTCTGATCACACGACTGTGATCCAAAAATAGAAGTCCATCTATTTTTCCCAAAATGACCAATCATCCTGATAAACAACATCCTGCAACTCATAGACCACGATCCATATGTCTAAAAATAGACTTTGCGCCAAAACTTGCCTACGAGACCACTTACTGAAGGCAACTCCTTTCCACTAAGCTCAATCATCTTGTTGCATTCTCAACAAGCATTTCTCGTTGCACACTTTTCAACACTCCCTCTTAATAAGAAAGGCTTCCTCTCAAACCTGAGCCTGTAACTCTGGAATGTTCTGCATGCAACACATCTGCCCGCTCCACTTTCTCCAACAACACTTGGAACAAAAAAACACTCCCAACTGACCACTCTGTTGGGCTAGGAACATACTCTGATGTTGAAGCTCTACCTGCTGTTGACAAGTGCTCCCTCTCTGACATCTGCGCTACTGCAACATATTCATGCATCTCGCACCATTGCACACCTCTCTGTGCCACCTAGCACTGTGCAAAACACTTGTGCCTCTCGCTTTGTTGCAGCCTACATGCTATGCGCTGTCTTGGGATTCCCTGCACTATCGCTCTCTCTACCACTCCATTCGCATCTGTCTCTACCCAATCAGTCAGTTCCTGCTACTCCACATTGGGGCTCCTATAGCAAGGTCTCATCCAAAAGGTTGGGTACCTCAAGGATCGTGCCCCTCCTCCTTAGGACGATCACTCTATATTGCCCCACCTCCTACCTGGAGGTATGGCTGCATGTGATCCCTCAACCCACCTGGCTTGAATTTCCCCCCTACTGGAGGTATCTGCATGAGTATATGTCTCTACTCGATCTCCACTTAGCTTCCCCTGTTGTGGCTGCTCCACAACCTCCAGAAGCTACTGCACCAATCATGGCTCCTCCACAATTGTCTGAGACTTCTTTTGGCTCTGCATGTTGAGAGGTAATATACCCTCCCTCTCAACCACCAAGTCTCCATCAGTTTCCTT
>APFE031607535.1:82274-148240 GCA_000404065.3 Pinus taeda
TTTCCATTTGACCCTATTGGTGGATACCTCGCCTCTGTGTCAGCTTTCATTATTGGTTGGTTCAAAGGGTTTCTGCCGTGCGCTAGCCACATCTTATGTACACCAGAAATGTACATCGATTGGGTTACTACATCTCTTTCGTCTGATTCCTTCCACATTATTGGCCTACGGGTTACACTCGCGCTAGATTGATGAAGGATGGCTTAATGCCTTCCTTCTAGCGGATCTTTCCCTATCGACTCTCACTCATTGCTCTGGGGCAAAGATCTAGAGTCCATTTGGCAGTACCTTTGGGTTTTCAGTCATTAATGGCAGATCCTTCGCTATCAACAGTGGGAAACCACCATTGTCTCCTGATCAATAGATTCTTATAAGTGTTCGACTCCAACTCATTTATTCGCACTTGTTGGTTTGTACTAGGTACCTTGACGCTCATTATCATTATCGGTGAGTAGTCTCGCATTTGTTAACGGTATACATCAATGACCGGTAACCAAACAATTTCTCACATGGTCGACTTCAGATCATTTATTCACATGGTGTAGAAATGTACCACGGTGGTCGGTGAAGACCTCAGGTTGTATCAGCATTCATTGGTTCACTTGACAGTTGCTCCTGTTGCTGCTAGTTGATACCACTCCACCTTATATGTTGCAGTCAGTCATGGCATCATTCTATATGCTGGCACCTGAGTTTGCAGTGTAGTACCATCCTTTTCCATCATGTTCAGTTGGTACCTCTTGGGATCAGTCATTGATATCAGTGATCCGTTGTATTTCTTAGCATCATTGACAGTTTTATATGTGATATTCAGACATGTACTTGTTCGATCATGATCAGATGATCCATGATGTATTTTCCAGTCATTTATACTTGTATACTTAGTGGATCCACTTGTACTTGATATGCGGACATGCTTTACTTTCTCTGAGCATGGGTATGCCCGCCTCAGACGTTGTTTCTTTCTGATCTCCTTTTGTGGCTTGGCAGGCTGAATTCTGGTGAAGTACTCCTCGGTTTTTGGAAGATTTCCTTTCCATGTACTTGCCTAATATATTTCGGCCAACATGCACCCCTTCTGACCTCATATATTGGGGGCATCTATTATAGCTCCAAATCTCACTATTATGGTTTGTGATGCTGCACTCATGGCCTAGGGAAACCCCTCCTTCCAGACCTGGTCAAAAATTTAAAAAACAATGTTTTATTCCTTGTACGTGATATTTCCCTGAGTTAAACGCATGTATATGCGGGTCTGCATATACCCAACCCACGTATATGTATTAAACACTTAAAAAAACATAAAACTCCTTATTTTTGGGCGGAGATCGCGGGTTTTACGTGATGATCAGCTGTCAGTGCCTGTGGTCCAACTGTTCCCAACCAATTGCGAACTAAAAAAATACTTTGGGAGTGGTATAAAAAGACATCAAAGGGAAGGCCTAAAGGAGGAGAGAGGAGAGAGAAAGGTTATTATACTGAAATTTTTCCCCTGACCAGGTTTGAAGACCCTTGTGCCTTCTGCACTTCCCCCATTTGTACAGGAAAGCCTTGTTTCCTTGTGTGTTGATGTTCATCCACTAGTTATGGCATCATGGAGTGTGTCTTTGAAGGAGATATGCTAAATACTTGAGGCTGGACGGATCCGGAAGGAAGCTTTGCTTGGAGCCTACGAAAGGTTACTCAGGTGATATTACTCCTTTTGTACATTCTATTTGTCTATAATAAAGAAACACATCTTGGTTCCCGATATGCTTCTTCTTTATGTTTATGATGTTCATGTTTGAATCTCATATGTGAATGGTAGTTTCAAGTTCATAACTAACTTTCTTCTTTTATAACATAAAGATGATTTCTTTATAAGTCTTTGTCCATATACAGCTGTATTCTTTGGAATTGGTTGTTTTATAAGACAAAGGAGTGAAAAGAACTTGAAGAAGGGTTTGGACCCTTGAGGAACTTCTCGAACGTAGGACCTGAGGTATGCCCTTCTTACTTTAGAATTTGCTTATTATAGCATAATGGATGTGTGAATGTGTGTTTCTTTGTTTAGACAACTTTCGGTCTGCTAGGGTTTCCACCCAAGAGCCCTAGGGGAGCAAATTCCTCAACAAGGTCCAGTTGAGTTGCCATCCTTAGTGTGTTATAATCAAATTCTATTGATAGTAAAGCCTTCTTCCCATAGACCATCTCATAGGGTGTGAACCCTATGGTGGTCTTCCAGGTGGTGTTATAGGCCCAGGTGGCCTTAACTAATCGATTTGCCTAATATTTTTTGTTGCTACTCACTACCTTCGTCAAAATCCCTTCCAAAGCTTTGTTAGTGACTTCCCCCTGTCCATTTGCTTACGGATGATAAGAGGTGGAAGTTCTGTGCTTAATTTTGTGATTTGTGAGCAGGTCTTCAATCAGATTTGAGGTAAACTATCTCCCTTGATCTGTGACTAATTCTCTTGGATATCCAAACTTGTAGAATATATTCTCTCTCAAAAACTCAGCTACTTTTTCTTCTGTCGCTGCCTTGATCACCCGTGTTTCTACCCATTTTGCCAGATACTCAGTTCACATGATGATGTAAGATTTCTATTTTGAAGGAGGGTTGACAGGACCCACAAAGTCCATGCCCCACTTCTCAAATGGGTCGAAAGTCACTTGAGGTTGCAGGGGCATCTCATCCCTTCGAGTAGGATTCCCCATCCTTTGTCATCGGTTATATTGGCTGATATGTCACCTTACATCTTGATGAAGAGTGGGCAAATAGTAAGCTGATTGTAGGATTTTGAAGGCAGTCCTCTTTGTTGCAAAATGGCCCCCACAGGGCCCATCATGATAGGTTAGGATATTGTCAAAAACTTCCTCCTCCCTAACACATCTCCTCAAAACCTGATCTGGGCCAAGTTTGAAGAGATTGCCCCCAATCCAGGTGAAAGGGGCACTTTTCCTCATGATCTTTATTTTCTCTTTTGAGGACAGTTGTGGCGGGAATCATGCGGAAACCAAGTAATTTGCTATATCAGCAAACCATGGAGAGAGTACTGAGATAGAAAATAGGTGTTCATTTGGCATTTGATCATCCATCATTCCTTCTTCACTTGCAACAGATCTATTCTAGACAAAAAATTAGCAACAACATTTTCCCTACCCATCTTATCAACAATGGTTAAATCCAATTGTTGTAATAGAAGAAACCATCTAATAATGCGAGCATTTAAATTTGTTTTGTTCATTAAATACGTAATTGTAGCATGATCAATGTGTACAAATGTTTGATAGCCGGTGATGTAGTGTTTGAACTTATTTAGGGAATGGACTACAACTAGGAGTTCCTTTTCGGTTATAGTGTAGTTTAATTCTACCTTCAATAAGCTTTTACTTACAAAATATATGGCATAAGGAAACTTCTCATCAACTTTTCCTAAGGCTGCTCCTATCACCTTGTTCAAGGCATTTATATGAATGTGGAAAGGTAGGGCCCAATTTGGACCTCTCAAAATTGGGGCAGTCACCAATTTACTTTTCAAGGTATCCAGAGCCTCTTGACTGTTGTCAATCCATATGAACTCAACATCTTTTCCCAAAAGACCAAACAATGGAGAGGATAGCTTATTGAAATCCTTAATGAATCTTCCATAATACCCTGCCAAACCTAGGAAACTTTGAACATCTCTTACCTTTTGAAGAGGTGGGACCCTTTGGATGATAGCAATTTTGTTGGGGTCCACCTGTAATCCTTGATGAGAGATTGCATGACCTAGGATGGTCCCTTTAGCCATCAGGAATTCACATTTTTCAGGACCAAGGGATAGGTTCATTTCAATACACTTGTCCAAAACTTTTCCCAGATTAGATAAAGCATCCTAGAAGTTGGAACCATAAAGGGCAAAGTCATCCATATAGTTTTCCACTGCATCATGAGCCAGTTCAGAAAATATACTCAATACTGCTCTCTGGAAAGTGGTGGGAGCATTGTACAATTTGAAAGGAGGGACCCGATATGCAAAGGTACCCCAAGGACAAGTGAAAGTGGTCTTATCTTGGTATTTTGGGCTGATTTGGATCTAGTTGTACCCACTAAACCCAACTAGGAAGGAGAAAAACTCCTTCCCTGCCAGGCCATCTAACACTTGATATAAGAAAGGCAAAGGAAAATGGCCCTTCTTGGTGGCCTTATTTAGTTCCTGATAATCAACACAAATTCTCCACTTCCCATTTTTCTTTGGCACTAGCACCAAAGAAGAGACCCATTCACTGTCAGAGATAAGGTAGATTAATCTTGGATCAAGTAACTTTTGCTGTTCTTCTTTAACAATGTCCTTAAGGGCTAGATTTATCCTCCTTTGAAGTTTCTTGATTGGTTTGCAATCTTCCTTAATGTAAATGTGAAGAGTACAGACTAAAGGGTGCACTCCCTTCATCTCCTTATAGCTCCAAGAAAAAGCATCCAAGTGGTTTCTTAATAAGCTACATAGTGCTTCCTCTTGAGAGGTGGATAGGGATGAGTTGATTTTCAAGGTTCTTTCTCGGTTGAATTCCATATACTTAACTTGGAGAGAGGATGGGTCAACCACAAAGAGATCAACTAAAGCACTAGCTTTGGTTTCTTCCACCATCTCTTCTAATGGCAACGCACTGGGGGGTGGATTCTAAATCAAGTTTTCAATAAGATCATCCTCGGTTTGTGCCCCCCCCCACATGGTAGCTTCCATTGCACATAGTGGTGTCGAATAGACTTCATCCTCATCTTCCTCCTCCAACCAAAGAGGTAAATCATGTTCTAACAAAGGTTGGGCGGGAGGATATAGGACTAGTTGCTTGGACATATGCCCATTCTTGATTGTCATGTTCCCAGCACGACAACTGATGTAGGCATCTGCAGTAGCCAACTAGGGTCTTCCTAGGATGAGAGGATACCCAGTCAGCTTTGCCTTTGGTTGGAGAACCAGGAAATCAGCAGGGTACTCCCAAGAATCGATGGAGACCATTACATCTTCCACAATCCCTTGAGGGGTCATGATGGAGCTGTCTTCTAACTGTATTACTATTGTGGTCTTTCTCAGGGAGCCCTGAAGGTTGAGCTTGAGCATAGTGTCCTTGGTCATCAAATTAATGGCAATCCCTAGATCAATCAGGTATGGGGGATTATGGTGCCATTGATGTGGAAATCGACTACAGGGCTTCCAGGGTCTAGATATTTGAAACAGATTACCTGCCCCAACATCAGGTCGGATAGTTGTCCTATGACATTGATAGTTGGAGCATCTCTCATCTGCCTGCCTAGGTGCCTGAAGCACTTCTCCTTGATCATCTTGTTGTATATAGGCGCATCCCTTATGGCTTGGAGAAGTGGTATCTTTACACATAATTGTTTCAATTCTCCGAGAAGTTCAGTTTCTTCTAGGGTAGGTTGTGTTGTTCCAATTAATCTCTCAGGAAAGGGTGGAGTGGATTTTGGTTCACTTTCCTCTTTTTCTACCTCATCCTCCTCAGGGGGAGGCTAGTTATCTAGGAGAACCTTCCCAGATCATAGGTTAATCTCCTGAATCTCCACAACGTAGGTCAGGCGTGATGGTTCCCCACTATATACCTACTGGGCCTATCTATTATTTGGGTTCGAGTTTGGTTGAGTAGGTGTTTGGGGTTTCCTTGGTGGAGCAAGAGGCAATGGTTGTGGTTGAGCAGGTCATGGACGAAAAAGAATGGGAGGTGAGTTGTACTAGGGCCTCCACCCCTGATGAGGTGCATTCCACTTAGGCTGTGGCTGAGCATAAGAGTGAAGTGAATGAGTAGTTGGTTGAGCATGGTATTGAGATGGATATGACCAAGGAGGGGGTGTGGACTAGGAATAATGAGTAAGGGGACCCCAAGAAGGCATGGAAGTGGCTTGATTGGGGTTGTAATATGTCTAGGATGTCAATTACATTCCCTGTTGGTAAGGTCTGGGCCCATGTGACCTCCTTTGGTTCATGAAATAGAGTGGTTCAACGGCTCCTTCGGCCCCTTGGTATGCAACTTTAAGTTTAGGCAAGGAAGGGCATTGATTCGTAGAATGGTCTTCCTCGCAAACTGAACACACTTCTATAGAGTTCAATGGACATTCGTTCCTAGGATGCCTTCTAGTGCATCTAGGGCGAAAAATGGCCAAAGCCTTCTTTGCTTCCTCTTGTTTTCTTTTGATATGCTAGGTATCCATTTTCATGGCAAGAGTCTCCATCATCTTGCTCTTGAAATCTTCCAGCAAATTTCCAAATTCACCTCTAAGGGATGAACTAGATGAGGATGTACTGGCTAGGGGTTGACTTCCCCTACCTCTCTTTCTGGCTGCCTTATAATGGTTTCTAACATAGTCTTTATTTATTCATAAGGTAGTTGGTAGATGTCCCCCCCAGCCAGCAAATGCAGGGTATCTAGAAGGTCTTTCGGGACTCCTCTGAGCAAGACCAACTTCAGAGATTACGGGTCAAGTGTGCACCTGGCCCTTTTATAACTGAGTTGAAACCTCTCTTCATAATCTTCCAAGGATTAATTGCTTCCCATGGTCATTCGAAATATTTCTTCCTTGGTATCCTTTGACCTACAGTAGTCCTGGTATTTGTTATTAAAGGCTTGCTGCATCTGAGCCCATATTGTGATGTTGTTTCCAGGTAACCCCATGACCAGTGCAATGCTACATCCTTGAGGGTAGAAGGAAGTAGTTTCAACTTCTGCTCATCTTTTGCATAGTCATAGGTTCTACAGATAACAACAAATTCAAACAAAAAGGTATTAGGATCTTCAGTAGTCAACCAATGGAAGTGAGGTAAGGCTGAAGGACTTATGTTCTTCATTTTAGTATCTCCATTGGTCTCTGATGCAAGGCTCTACCCTGCAATACCCAGAATCTTTTAAACTCATGTCTATGTCAGCCTACGGATTCATCACACATGCCTAACAAACTTCACACTAGGCAATTTCAAGTCCTTTCCATTTGCAGAAGCTATCTCATCCATTTATAGTTTAAAAAATTTCCAACCAAAGCTTGGAAACACATGCACCTTTTCATTAACATTCAGATGATCACCATATTAGATTAAAAAAATCTGGTCTCCTCATTTCCATCACCAGCATACAATCGAATTTCAACAACAAATGTGCCTTGGTTCTTTTCAACACTTAACATTATTGAACCAAACATTAAATATATATAAGTGTGCCCTTTCCATTCTGATTACCAATTTTTAAAATAGAATGCCTACGCTTTACTAAAACCTATTTCTCATAACAAAAACTGAAATATTTTCATATATCTTCCAAAGCCAAACCTGTCTTCACGGGATCTAAACGGCAGTAGAAGTTTATGCGCAGAATTGACTTGCTGGGAACCACTGGAACGCTTGGTGCCCCAATTCTTCCGCTTTTCAGCTACCTAACTCCAGTGCTCTTCTTCCCTTTTCAACAAAGAAAAGTACACACTTTTCTTTTAGTTTCTGCCCAGCACAAATTTTATTGACCAATCTTCCATTCCGTCTTAAACTCAGCCTACCAGTATCAATCCAATGTGCTTGCTTGAAGAAATGTCACACCACACTGCTTGCTTTTTGTACCTTATACAAATATCAATCTGAATAGGGTATATTCCCACGTGGGATGCATACATGCATCAGTCACGACTCATTTGAATCATTAAATAGTCGCATCCCTAAAGAAGATGCTCATCAACTTCATAAAATCGAGCTCATCTTTTGTAGCCAGTCTTTGATATTCCTGAGTTTTCTTCATTGAACTGAACCATTAAATCGATTTAATGTTTGAGACACTCGTGGCAGCAATTTTGGGGATAGTCAGCTTACATGTTGCATGGCCAACTGAAGGTATAATTATGTTAGATGATCGATCAACTTAGAACACTTGACAAAATGATTCTTCATTAAAACAATAGTAATTACAGAGTTAGAGAGGCCTCCCTCTCGTGGCTAGATTTACAATAAGTTGACCCTACTTGACATTGAATCTAGACCTTTGCTTCCCCACACAAACACCACCACCTTCCTCTTCTCTCATGCGAGCTTTTTTGCCTCTTTATTTCTAATTAAGGATAGACCTTCTCGGTCCTTATCCAATACAAAAACATGCTTTACATAACGATTTAAAACATAAAATCTTTAAAGCTCTACATGCAATGCATACATATGACAAAAAGCCTCTTGAGGCTTTATTCCATCTTTTCCCTATTTTAAAATAGAAAAGCCTCCTTATCACTTAATTATCCACATCCATTCCTTTAATGCCTAAAAGCTCTCCCTAGTTTTATTTATTTATTTTGAGAATATCTAATTAAATCACACTTAAATGCCTAAATGTTAAACTGACTTAGAACTTAGGAAACTAATTCCAAAAATGCATGACTGCCCTTTTATCACATATTTACAAATGAAAAATGGTCTTGATGCTCCTGAATCATACACCCAACCTTAAAATTAATCATGAACCCCTGATCATGTGTTCGGATCTGTGTATGCATGGATCCCATATCTTGTGCTGTAACTTTCCACTTGCCACTGCTTCTTTCTGATGTTCTTCTCCAGGTTTCCACACTTTATGTTGCATCGCTCTACTGGCTGTGATCTCGCAATCTTCTGATGTCTTCCTTTTGCTGCTTCTCCTTTGTTTCACTGCTACTGGTCTCTTCCGGGATTCTTTCATCGCCATCCGCCTCATCATTTCAATTTCTTTGTCTAACAAATTTTCTCCAGCATCTTCAATAAGACCTTTACTCACAAAACAATTGTTAGAATAAAAAATATAAAGCTTCAGCGCCCCCATAGATTTTGCTGCTGCCAATGTTGCCTCAGCTGCCACCATAAATGTCGCCCCACATATTGCTCTAGCTTTCACTATGGATGTTGTGGCCTCCCAAACTTCTTGTCCCTTTGCAAAATTCCTTTGCTCATCATCTACAATTTCATCTGCAACTTTTTCCTCTGGTTCAGATGTTTCCAGCAAATATTTCAGCATTTCATCAACATGCTGCAATTTATCTCCAGCATAATCTCCATCTTCCCCTTCGAAAATCTTTAGAAATTGTCCATCATCCTCTTTATTGATTTTGGGAATCAAATCAAGTTCGTCAAACATTGTAGCTTCATCCTCTGTCACTATAGCAGCTCCAAAATTTTGTACACTAGTCTTCTCTTGGCTATACAAATAAGTCAACTCTTTCTTGTAACCCACGGTAACAAGCTTCTGCATAGGAGACATGATTGTCTCATCTTCTATCTGCAACAGTTCTTCTTCTCTCGAGACAATTCCAAGTGATGGAATGTCTCCTACATCACCTGTAAACACAATCAAATTGTCAACATCAAAATCACAATCAGTCACCAAGTTTTCTCTCTGCAGCTCCAAGTCTTCTTCAGGACTCAGAAAATCTTCACTGGCTTTCTCCTCAACTTTCCCTGGCAACACTTCAGTATGCTGCTCTGAGTTCTTTCTCAACTCCTTTGTCATCACATCAGTATGTTGATTTGTATTCACCATGAGACTATTAGCTAGTCTCGCCTTCTTTCCATCTGTCTCCAAGATGTCGTTCTGCTCTCGTTCACTGTACTAAACTTTTTCGTCTGCAGTCTCCCTGTTGTACTTTGGATTCTCCAACAAGTATTCCAACAATGCAATTTCTCTGTAGCATTGCTGAAGCATGTCATCATCACCATTTTCTTCTTCCTCTGTCTTCATTTCCTTCTGATATCTTGCTATCTCAGCATCGATCTGAACAGTCTTCAGATTCAACTCTTCTCTCTCCTAAACAAACTCTAAATCTTGCTCATCTCCTTTTACTGTACCTGCAAACACACACACAACTCATCAGTTTTAAAACCACAAGACTTTTTCGTCTTGACTGCTTCCTCCAACATTTTCCTTTGAACATATCTGCGCGTGGAATCTTCAAATTCCTTCTTTGGCTCAAGAACTCTAAGTCCCTTTTTTAACAAGGAAATTACAATTTGCCTCAACCTCCTTTGCAATTGTTGCCAAATAACTCTCTTTCCCTTCAGTGGAAAGATCCATTTTCTATTCTGGTTTTTTTGTTCTTGCAACCATTCTTCTGGTACCTACAGCTGTACCTTTATTACTGTGATCTTTCTTTCTCAAACTTCTGCAGTCATCTCATCTCTGTGGCATTTCTCTGAACCTCTTCTTCCTCTAGAAAAACTCCCTCTGCCTCTTGCATCACCTCCTATGGGTGCATGCTGGGTTGAACTACTACTAGCTCCTTCTTTAGGTGTTGTAGATCTTCCACTACCACCTTGACTTCATTTTCCTCTAAAAGTCCCTCTCCCTTTGCCAGACTGCTTCCTCATGAGTTTCTCACTCACCATGAGTTGTACTAGCCTCTGCAACAACAATCTCTCTTGCTGCCACTTACCTCACGAAGTTCTCCTCACTCAGTCTTTTGGTAAGTACTGGTTCACTGCCTCTGGAACCTCTTGAGCACTCCTCTGCTCTCTCTAGGCTATCTCTTCAACTCACTTTTCTCTTCAGGAGACTGCAATTGTCCTCCCTATCTAGCCTTCCGCTGAATGTCAGGTTCACTACCATCATTTTCTCTTAAATTATAAATTTCAACTCAAAAAAAAAATCATCTCACTTTTAAGATCCTGTATGATCTTGTCTTCTTTCCACTTCTGCAATCCTGTTCACTTGCAATTGTGTATGCTACATATCAGATTTAAAATCTGATCTTCCTTTCCATTATTCATCACACATCAGATCTAAAAAAAAAAAAACATCTTCAACAAAGAATTCTAGCTTTGATACCACCTCATGCAAAGCTCTACCCTGCAATACCCAGAATCTTTTAAACTCATGTGCATATCAGCCTACGGATTCATCACACACGCCTAACAAACTTCACACTAGGAAATTTCAAGTCCTTTCCATTTGAGGAAGCTATCTCATCCATTTATAGTTTAAAAAATTTCCAGCCAAAGCTTGGAAGCACAAGCACCTTTTCATTAACATTCAAATGATCACCATATTAGATTAAAAAAATCTAGTCTCCTCATTTCCATCACCAGCATACAATCAAATTTCAACAACAAATGCACCTTGGTTTTTTTCAACACTTAACATTATTGAACCAAACATTAAATATATATAAGTGTGCCCTTTCCATTTTTCTTACCAGCTTTTAAAATCGAATGTATGCGCTTTACTAAAACCTATTTCTCATAACAGAAACTGAAATATTTTCATATGCCTTCCAAAGCCAAACCTGTCTTTACGGGATCTAAACGACAGTAGAATTTTATGCGCAGAATTGACTTGCTAGGAACCACTGGAATGCTTGGTGCCCCAATTCTTCCGCTTTTTAGCTACCTAACTCCAGTGCTCTTCTTCCCTTTTCAGCAAAGAAAAGTACACACCTTCCTTTTAGTTTCTTTCCAGCACAAATTTTATTGACCAATCTTCCATTCCATCTTAAAATCAACATACCAGTATCAATCCAATGCACTTGCTTGAAGAAATGTCACACCACACTGCTTTCTTTCTCTACCTTATACAAATATCAATCTGAATAGGGCATATTCCCACGTGGGATGCATACATGCATCAGTCACGACTTGTTTGTGTTATCACTCAGGTTGTCCCTAGGCTCCTAGTAGGGATACGGCCGAGGTAACCACAAACCAATCTTCTGATTGCAGGTTCTAGCCCACCTGCAATCGAAGAGGGCTCTCTCCTTTTGATTCAACCTTAGTTGATGATATTAGGCTAGCTTTCTGACTTCAAGGGAATGCTGATTGTGATTGGAAAGAAGGTAGGATTCTCGAACAAAGAGGCACAGTAAAGTGTTATAAGTTTCGAACCATTGGGCATGGAGTCACAGATTGAGGCATGCGAGCTTTTTCTTGGTCACAAGGGGATACGGAGCGGGATAGCCACACAGGATACAATACTCGGTCTGCTGAAAGTACGAAATGAACATCAGGGATGAAAGGCAAAAGAGAATCATTTCATCATGCTGACAAAGAGGAGAAGTGGATGAGTGGGATCCCGGAGCAGTTTAGAATTCCAAAGACATGCACTCATATGTGAAAGAAACAGGGTAAACCAGATCATTTAAGAATACAAGCTCATAACTATTTCTGAAGAAAACATTGAAAAATGCAGGAATTGAACTTAAGGTGTAATGAAAAAAATCTTAAGCTATTCTTTTTTCCTGCAATTTAGAAAGGCGGAAAGGTGATAAAAACATAAAATAAACAGGGAAGAAGAACACTTATTGGATCATGCAAAGACACAGGAATTCCGTGATCATTCCTTAACCAAGAGAAAACATCAAGTTGTTTTGCAATCCATGCTTTCAGCAATCTTTGATTATGGAAAAATATGACACTTACAGTGCGAGTCTTTGCTCAGAGAAAATGCTGGAAAGAAAACTGACCAACAACTACTACCAACCAACCAACCCCTCACAATATCGCTTAGGGTGGTATTTATAAACAAAATATCGGAAAGACATCATTACAAGTGACCTTGACAGGTCTTCTTACAACTCTTCAAAAATCTAAATGTTGCTGGAATTAAATGCAAGTAAATCTTTTTTGGCTGCGCTGGGGGCAGCTGGATCAGAACAAATGACGAGGTGGCCCTTGGGGACCAGATGCGGTGCTGCTGGAGTGAATGTGCCTCGGGGTTGCAGCTCGGATTTGGTGTGAATTGAATGTGCAATTATTATGATTTGAGAGCTTCAAGTAGTTTCGCTCTCCTTCTGTGAATCTGCTGGAAGATATTCAATTTTCTCTTGCTTTGGGCCGCTACTCAAGATATTCTTTGATACATTTTGCTGCTACATTGATGGTTTCCGCCATCGACTGATACTCTTTGACACGCTTGATGCCTGCTGATTTGATCTGATACACTTTAAACTCGGTGACTGATCTGTTGCTGTCTTCAAACCGGATCCTTTGGCACGATTGGGCGATTTTCGGGCTCTTTCGGCGCGCAATGGGCTCGACAATCAGAAGATTCCTTGAAATGGCCTATTCGCGCATCGGAAACTGCCTCCGTTTCTTGGTCTGGAGCTTCGAAGTGCGATTTTTCTCCCTGCGAGAAGCTTTTTTGGCTTTTTTGGCTGCTGACGTAAGCATGGCGTCGGCTGTACGGCAGATGACGTCAATTGTGGGTCCCTAGTACAACGCGACGTGGTGAGATACTGGACAGACTGTGGTGAAGAGATTCCGATGCGATATCGCGATATCGCGTCGGTGGGGGATGAGGGGAATAATTGGGTTGGGCATTTGGCGCTTGCGACTGCCGATATGCAATATCGCGATATCGTATCGGTGGTGACGGAGAGGTGAATGGATTGGATACTCGGCGTTTGTGATCACCGATCGCCGATTTCGCGATATCGCATCGGCGGGGGATGGATGGGCAATGTTTCGCATGAATATGAGAGTGCGAGGTTGCGACGCGAAAACGGTTTTGAGGGGAAAAAGGTAAGTATGTGGGTGTGAAGGTCATATGAGGTTTCGGAAGGGGTCCGATTACCTCGGGGGAATTTTATACTTTGGAAGGAGTCCATAGTATCTGGGAGGTGGTTTTTGGAGGTCGTGGTTCTTGCTTAGTTTCTGATAATTTGAACAATTCCCGGGAGTTGTTATGGTTATTTTTCAACCAAGGGGAGGGATATTACATAGGGGGATTTTACTTAATTAATAAGGGGACAGGAAGAATAGGGAGCTAAATAATAATGTTAGTGGTTAATATGGAGGTGGTAAGAAAGCGCTAAGTTCGGGAGAGCTTAGGCTGTTGCAAGGGGGTAGGACCATACTTTGGGAGAAGATATGGAACAACTTTGAGTAAAGCAGATCTTTACTTGAGCCAGTGTTTATGGAGATGATGAACTTAAGAGGTGTCAAGCAGATCTTGACCTCTTTTGGGGATGTTAGTAAATGATTGGGGAAAATAGAGAAGGGGAGTCAGTTACACCTCATTTGAGCCTTTTTTCTTACAAACCTTTGCTGACTATGCTCTGCCTGATATGATACCTGAAAACCTAGAACAGGTCAGCAATTCAACAGCCTCAGAACTACCTACCCAGCCTACTTGCCTAGCATTTTTTCTTCTTTTGTTTGGGGGTGCACTTAGACTTGCAAACCCATCATACATTTTCTTTTGATGCTTTCCTATTACATACTCCCTTATTCTTCCAAAGCCCAGATTAAGCTGTTGACTCTATGTTCTCTACCTATCTAAGAATCTGCCAAGATTAAACTGTTTGGACAGATTTTACAATCTCTATATCTAAAACTAAATTTAAACCTAGGGAGACCAAATTAACTGTTGGACTCCTTTTAACCTAAAGTAGCGATTCCGGGATTAACTTTACAAAATTTGAAGGCAATTGAAATGAACTTGAAGTAGCCTTCTTCATTTGGAGACTGTTTGAGCAAATATGGAGCATTGCAGCAAGCAAAGTACGACATATTTGGCCTGTGAAATGCCAATCATGAAAAATGAATACCTGCTGCAGCAGGAGCTAACAGTGGCTCCACTCAGGGAAGGCTTCTCCTTGCGGGAAGTCAAGAACAGCAGGCCAGAATGCCTTGGTTTTTAGTTTCTTGCTGTCTTCTACAAAACTTATTTTCTCCGGGCGCTTTATTCCTTCTACCTACCTACCCTAACCAGCAGCTACTTTGCCGTTAGGTAAAATCAAATAACCAGTGCAGCCATTTAAGCAACTATGAAACAAGATGATCTTGCTGACTGATCGTTTCTAAACGCAAAAGCATCATCCGGGCATATGCTTTTACAACCAAAATTGTGGCCTCCATCACTTGCCGCTGAAGCATACGGTCTTCACTGAGAAAACATGTTAACAAAATTTGGTTAAGCCAAAGTTCCATGTAATCTGCGATTGGATCGATGAACTTACCTTGTGAGAGAACTTCTTCTACTTCTTCTGAATCTTCAATAGAATAATGCAGAGTTTGTGAATCAGCAGGTAGCGGCATCTTCTCCTGAGTTGAGGACGAGAGACTTCGACATGATTTAGGATCCTTTGGGTCAAGGGGAGCAGCTGCATCTTCGGTAATGAGCCTAGCAGATGATCCTTCTATCTTTCCCTTGGATCCCAGATCACACAAAATCCTCAGGTCCTCAGGCAATAGTGTTCCCTCCTGAATAGAGGCATGGAAGCTTAGGCATGATTCTGGGTTGTTTGGGCTGGAAGGATCAGCTACATCTTCGGTAATGACCCTAGCCGTTGATCCTTCTGCCTTTCCCTTGGAACCCAGATCATACTCAAACTGTAATTCAAGAGACAACACTATTTCCTGGTGAACTGGAGGAGGAAGATTTTGGAAAAACTCTTGAGGGTTGTGGAAATCATAAGACTGACTTTGAGCTCCCAAGAGTTCAATTTCATTCTCATATTTTTCCACAACAAACTCAAGGAACAGTTTATTCTGGCCGCCTGGTATTTTTGACAATACCGCTCTAAAAAATTCGTCATTAAGCTCAAACTATGATAAACTTTCTCTGCATTTTTCTAAAGCTTCTTCTATCGGAAGTTCCTCCCAAGATTCGGTCATTCTCTCTTGTTGTTAATACATGGGGTACTTGGCTGTAACATTTGGTTTGTTCCTCAGTGGAGCCTTTGATTGAAATTGAAGTGGAGTCGCCAGGTGGATGTCTAAACTCTGATGTGCCTAATCTCTGTCCACCATCAAAGATCAGAACTAAGCGTGACAAGCTCTGAAAAATAGGAGCACTTCCTCCAGTGGGGTTTAAAGATGAACAGAGCGCTTGAATCCCCAATGGAGTCCGTAGATACAGGTCGACTGAGGCTTTTACAAGTCGGTTTCTTCCACTGTAGAGCTGCAGAGTGGTTGCATTGATTTATCTGAGGAGTTCCCCAGCGGAGTCACCATTATGTTATCACTCAGGTTGTCCCTAGGCTCCTAGTAGGGATACGGCCGAGGTAACCACAAACCAATCTTCTGATTGCAGGTTCTAGCCCACCTGCAATCAGAGAGGGCTCTCTCCTTTTGACTCAACCTTAGTTGATGATTTTAGGCTAGCTTTCTGACTTCAAGGGAATGTTGATTGTGATTGGAAAGAAGGTAGGATTCTCGAACAAAGAGGCACAGTAAAGTGTTATAAGTTTCGAACCATTGGGCATGGAGTCACAGATTGAGGCATGCGAGCGTTTTCTTGGTCACAAGGGGATACGGAGCGGGATAGCCACACATGATACAATACTCGGTCTGTTGAAAGTACGGAATGAACATCAGGGATGAAAGGCAAAAGAGAATCATTTCATCATGCTGACAAAGAGGAGAAGTGGATGAGTGGGATCCCGGAGCAATTAAGAATTCCGAAGACATGCACTCATATGTGAAAGAAACAAGGTAAACCAGATCATTTAAGAATACAAGATCATAACTGTTTTTGAAGAAAACATTGAAAAATGTAGGAATTGAACTTAAGGTGTAATGAAGCAAATCTTAAGCTATTATTTTTTCCTGCAATTAGAAAGGTGGAAAGGTGATAAAAACATAAAATAAACAGGGAAGAAGAACACTAATTGTATCATGTAGAGACACAGGAATTCCGTGATCATTCCTTGGCCAAGAGAAAACATCAAGTTGTTTCGCAATCCATGCTTTCAACAATCTTTGATTATGGAAAAATATGACAGTTACAGTGCGAGTCTTTGCTCAGAGAAAATGCTGGAAAGAAGACTGAACAACAACTACTACCAACCAACCAACCCCTCACAATATCGCTTAGGGTGGTATTTATAAACAAAATATCGGAAAGACATCATTACAAGTGACCTTGACAGGTCTGCTTAGAACTCTTCAAAAATCTAAATGCTGCTGGAATTAAATGCAAGTAAATCTTTTTTGGTTGCGCTGGGGGCAGCTGGATCGGAACAAATGACGAAGTGGCCCTTGGGGACCAGATGCGGTGCTGCTAGAGTGAATGTGCTTCGGGGCTACAGTTCAGCTTTGGTGTGAATTGAATGTGCAATTATTATGATTTGAGAGATTCAAGTAGTTTCGCTCTCCTTCTGTGAATCTGCTGGAAGATATTCAATTTTCTCTTGCTTTGGGCCGCTGCTCAAGATATTCTCTGATACACTTTGCCGCTACATTGATGGTTTCCACCGTCGACTGATACTCTTTGACACGCTTGATGCTTGTTGATTTGATCGGATACACTTTAAACTCGGTGACTGATCTGCTGCTGTCTTCAAACCAGATCCTTTGGCATGATTGGGCGATTTTCGGGCTCTTTCGGCGCGTAGTGGGCTCGGCAATTAGAAGATTCCCTGAAGATTCCTCGAAATGGCCTATTTCCCGTAGCAATGTGTGAATAGCGCTTCGCGCTATTTGCGCATCAGAAACTGCCTCCGTTTCTTGGTCTGGAGCTCCAAAGTGCGATTTTTCTCCCTGCGCGAAGCTTTTTCACCTTTTCTGGCTACTGACGTAAGCATGGCGTCGGTTGTACAGCGGATGACATCAGCTGTGGGTCCCTGGTACAGCGGGACGTGGTGAGATATTGGACAAACTATGGTGAAGAGATTCCCATGCGATATCGTGATATCGCGTCGGCGGGGGATGAGGGGAATAGTTGGGTTGGGCATTTGGCGCTTGCGACTGCCGATATCCGATACCGTGATATCGCATCGGTGGTGACGGAGAGGTGAATGGATTGGATACTTGGCGTTTGTGATCGCCGATCACCGATTTCGCGATATCGCATCGGCGGGGGACGGATGGGCAATGTTTCGCATGAATATGAGAGTGCGAGGTTGCGACGCGAAAACGGTTTTGAGGGGAAAAATGTAAGTAAGTGGGTGTGAAGGTCATATGAGGTTTCAGAAGGGGTCCGATTACCTCGGGGGAATTTTATACTTTGGAAGGAGTCCATAGTATCTGGGAGGTGGTTTTTGGAGGTCGGGGTTCTTGCTTAGTTTCTGATAAACTGAACAATTCCTGGGAGTTGTTATGGTTATTTTTCAACCAGGGGGAGGGATATTACATAGGGGGATTTTACTTAATATTAATAAGGGGACGGGAAGAATAGGGAGCTAAATAATAACATTAGTGGTTAATATGGAGGTGGTAAGAAAGCGCTAAGTTCGGGAGAGCTTAGGCTGTTGCAAGGGGGTAGGACCATACTTCGGGAGAAGATATGGAACAACTTTGAGTAAAGCATATCTTTACTTAAGCCAGTGTTTATGGAGATGATGAACTTAAGAGGTGTCAAGCAGATCTTGACCTCTTTTGGGGATGTTAGTTAATGATTGGGGAAAACAGAGAAGGGGAGTCAGTTACACCTCATTTGAGCCTTTTTGCTTACAAACCTTTGTTGATTATGCTCTGCCTGATATGATACCTGAAAACCTAGAACAAGTCAGCAATTCAACAGCCTCAGAACTACCTACCCAGCCTACTTGCCTAGCATTTTTTCTTTTGTTTGGTGGTGCACTTAGACTTGCAAACCCATCATAAATTTTTCTTTTGATGCTTTCCTATCTACATACTACCTTATTTCTTCCAGAGCCCAAATTAAGCTGTTGGACTCTTCTGTTTCTCTACCTATCTAATAATCTGCCAAGATTAAACTGTTTGGACAGATTTACAATCTCTATATTCTAAAACATGAAATTTAAACCTAGGGAGACCAAGATTAAACTGTTTGGACCTCCCTTTAACTAAAAGTAGCAATACCGAGATAACTTTACAAAATTTGAAGGCAATTGAATGAACTTGAAGTAGCCTTGTTCATTTGGAGACTGTTTGAGCAAATATGGAGCATTGCAACAAGCAAAGTACGACATATTTGGCCTGTGAAATGCCAATCATGAAAAATGAATACCTGCTGCAGCAAGAGCTAACAGTTTGAATCATTAAACAGTCGCATCCCTAAACAAGCTACTCATCAACTCCATAAAATCGAGCTCAACTTTTGTAGCCAGTCTTTGATATTCCTGAGTTTCTTCATTGAACTGAACCATTAAATCGATTTAATGTTTGAGACACTCATGGCAACAATTTTGGGGACAGTCAGCTTACATGTTGCATGGCCAAATGAGGGTATAATTATGTTAGATGATCCATCAACTTAGAAAACTTGACAAAATGATTCTTCATTAAAACAATAGTAATTACAGAGTTAGAGAGGCCTCCCTCTCGTGGCCAGATTTACAATAATTTGACCCTACTTGACATTGAAGCCAGACCTTTGCTTCCCCACACAAACACCACCACCTTCCTCTTCTCTCATGCGAGCTTTGTTTCCTCTTTATTTCTAATTAAGGATAGACCTTCTCGGTCCTTATCCAATACAAAAACATGCTTTACATAATGATTTAAAACATAAAAATCTTTATAGCTCTACATGCAATGCATACATATGACAAAAAGCCTCTTGAGGCTTTATTCCATCTTTTCCCTGTTTTAAAATAGAAAAGCCTCCTTATCACTTAATGATCCACATCCATTCCTTTAATGCCTAAAAGCTCTCCCTAATTTTATTTATTTATTTTGAGAATATCTAATTAAATCACACTTAAAAGCCTAAATATTAAACTGACTTAGAACTTAGGAAACTAATTCCAAAAATGCATGACCCCCCTTTTATCACATATTTACAAATGAAAAATGGTCTTGATGCTCCTGCATCGGTCTCTCAGATGGGAAAGGTACACTCTACTCTTTCCCCATTCCCTCTAATGTTTATGTTTTCAACCATGGTATTAGGAGGGATGCTTTCTTGCTCTTCTTCTGTTATAGGATCTTCGTATGTCTCTGGTGGTTCACCTAAAGGTTCTTCTAGATCACTGCCACCAAAGAAGAGAGAAGGGTGACTTTGTGATGTGGTGAGGGTGTTGGGTAGGAATTTCCCTGAATTATCTCTATTTCTATGAGGCATGAAAGGAAATCTCTTTTTGGGTGATTTTTTTTTTTTTCTTCTTGTACCTGCAAAACTGAAATGGATTGAACAATAAATTGCAACTAACTAAAATAAACTTGGTCAAATGAAATTGCAGAATCGAAATGAAAGCAAGGAAATGACTAATCTACTTTGCTAGAATGGAAATTGTAGAATGGAAATGAATGCGAGGAAATGACTAATCTACTTTTGATGAAATGGAAATTGCAGAATTGAAAGGGATAATCTACTTTTGCTGAAATGGAAATTGTAGAATTGAGATGAAAGTAGGAAATTCCTAATCTACTTTGCTGAAATGGAAATTGTAGAATTGAATTGAAAGCAGGAAATGCCTAATCTACTTTTGCAGAATTGAAATTGCAAAATTGAAATGAAACAACTACTCTAATTTTACTTAAATAAGCTACTTAATAGAATGTTGCAGTAGAAAATAGAGGAAAACAATACTCACAAAATACTCTGACACTTCCCCAGAAATGGTGCCAAAAAGTGGTGAGCACCAGTATTGCAACAATAATGCTACAACTCCTGGGGCTTCCTACTTTACTTTTATCAAATCGGTAGTTCGTAACAAACTTGGAAGCGATGGTGTTGTATGCACAAGTACTAGCTCTTACTACAAGCTGTCACTTGGTCAGCTAGCGTAAGATCACTAGGAGCTCAAGCCAACTTCTATGAGTTTCCAGAAGAAGCTTTTAATTGTGATGAAAGAAGGCTAACTCTACAGAGGCTATCTATTTGCAGAAAGAGAAGGAAAACTGAAATGTAACGCATACCCTAGCAGAACCTAATTTACCCACTAACCATACTTTTGCAAGAAAAGAGATGAAAATTGATGAAATGAGTGCCATTGACTACTAAAAAGGTAAATTGTATTTATTCAAGTTCCTTCTGAAAAGAAATGAGAAGAAAACATATTTTCGTGCTTTTGAGTGTTTTTATATGAAATTATTATGTTTGCGATTTATCTGGTTATGATTGTGCAGAGGTTTGGTGGCGAAGGAAGATGGAGTTGGCTTTGGCAGAGGTGGAGGAAGGTCTAGAGAGGTCCTAAGAAGCCCCTAGTACCCTTCTAAAGACTTCCATTGCAATCGAATTTCGAAAAACCACTTAAAGATAATTCTATAGGAGGTTGTAGGGGATCTACAAGAGGATCTACAGGACGAAGTTGAGAGCTATTTTTGGAGTTTTCAAGGTGGAAAAATAATGGGAATGGGTAACTGAAGGCTAGATGAAGGTGTTGAGTTGTCTGGAGCTTGTTAAGGAAGATCAAGAAAGAAGATGATGGTTGGATTTGTTCAACTGGAAAGAGGGAGGCTTACGGAGAAAAATGTAGAAATTAGGGGAGATTGGTGAAATGTTGCGAATGACTTGGGAAAACTATGAGAAGTGAGTTGGTGTTGGCTGCTTTATGTATGTATGGTGACTGAGGTGTCCTGCAAGAGATCTACACATCTACTTATAAAAGCTGATCAAAGAAGGACTAACTATACCATGAAAACATACATTTCTCTAGCTTGGCATAATTTTTGACCTACAAATAGAAAATGTTGAACAATAACCTTTGAAAAGAAAAGAATGCAAAGAGATATATTGCAAAATAACAAGAAATGATCTAGGAAACTGGATCTGAAGCAATACATTAATATTTGCATCAAGTCATCACACTAGCAATTGCATGGAAGAGCAAAACTATGTTTTTGGTGGCAACAATAGTGCCTTCACCTCAAATCATAGTCCCATGAAGGGATAAAGAAGATCGGGGTCTGTTGTTGGCCTTTTTGAATCTTGTTCTATCACTACATTAACCTACTTGGGCAATTGAAACAAAAACATCTATGCAAACCATCAAAAGCAACCTAATCTAAACAAAGTAAAATGAATCTATGTAACATAAATTAACTCAAGAACTGAAGCAAAAGCATATAAGTACAAAGAAAGAGGTGTTGGGTAGCTTGGGTTGGGCCCTACACCAAGATCTTTGGCTCAAAAACTGTTTCATCTTCATTATCAAAAATAATAGTCACATTACATGAACTGTTCTAAAAAAGAAGCTCGAAAATAAGCTAAACAAGTGCTACACAAAAGTGTGAAAAATATACTAATGATTGGCTAACCTATTGAGGCTCTCAGCCCCCTTATTTATACAAATGGAATCCTTCAATAGTCCTTCTAAAATCAAGGAGCTTGGCTTCCCAGAACCGGAGATAAACAACACTCCTTCTTTACTTTCTCAGTTGTCCCTTGGATGCATCAATGTGGACCTTTGTGCTCCGAGTTGTTGATGGAATATTCGAGGAAATGGGTCATTAATGAAGGAGACACCCCCCTAAAAATCCTCTTCCCTATTTTCCTCAAGCATTTGCTGCCATTTTCTCATAAATCCCTTGGCTTTGTCCAAAATTGACTAAAAAATCTTCATAAAGCACACATTAGACTACATGGAAAAATGACTAACCCAATTCAATCTATTAGCATAAATATATTCAAAAAAATGAAATAAACTAATGAGAATGGTGGATTAAGTCAAATTGAGAGGCAAAATGAGCCCATATAATTACCCATTTCTGTGGTTCATCAAAATTCTAGCTTAAAAACCCTAGTGGTCTATTGCCAACTGAACAATGAAAAATGGCAGAACCATCACTTTTACTTATGTATACAACACTGTCACCTCCAAGTTTGTATGAACCCAAGGTTGATAAAGTAAAGATGGTAGCTCCAGGAGTTGCAACATTATTTCTGGAATACCAGTTCTTATCTGTAAGGAGATTGATTCTTTTATAAACATCTCAGTAATCATACCTATCAAAATCTTGATGATGCTTATCAAGAATTTGATCAAGAGAATGAATAGAGGTAGATGGTAATGTATGACACCATCTATTAACGCAACCATTAAGATTAAGAAAGAAAATTACACAAGTAAGATCTTCATCACTAATTTCACAATTTTCACAAAACTTAAGAAAATTAGATATGTGCTCGACTATGGGTATCCCATCCTCACCATCAAAATTTAATTGAGACAAGTCATAAAGAGACTTTTGGAAACAATGATAATACTAAGGGGGGTGAATCAGTATTAAGGCTAATTTTAAACTTTTATGCCTATTTACTTTTCTTATTCAAGCATGGAAACCATCTATATAATCAGAAGCAATATGTAATATTGTAGCAACATGAAATCAACATACAATAATACACATCATGAGTATCATACACATGAGACACAAGGTTTCTACATGCAAACCCTTTTGAGAAAAAACCACCAAAGCTTGTTGTTATTATTGATGTAAATAATAGAATCTATTGTATTACATCATCTGTTTTATGAGCACCCACTCATAGGAAACACCAACTATCTTTTATTGTTTTCTAACAGTAACAAGAAAGAATGACCAACCCCCTCTTTTTGTAGACACTTTTCCAACATACCGAAACCAGCATGTGAGGCATCGACCTCACGGATTTTTTGCAAGCACCAATTTGTAGCTCCTTGGATTTTTGTAAGCCAACTTATAGGAGGCACCAACCCTCAAGCCTTGTTAAGCACCGACTAGAGATTGAAGCACCAACTTCCTATATGGAGGCACCAACCCACACTCATATAGGAAAAATATGTCCACTATAAATGAAAACCACTCTGCCTAATCTTAGTTTTGTTCTTTTCTCACTCTACTCAGTTTGTAACAGTACCGTGGTCTTCTCAACATTAGTCACCCATCGCAGTCCATGTGGATTTGTCCTCTGCTCTCCATCACCATGCTCTTAGCTCTTAGGCTTTTTCTATCCTTAGCACAGGCTTAGCTCTCAGCCTTCTTTCTCTACACAATCACCTTTGGCCTTTCTCACAACATAGGCACACTCTGCCTTTTACACAGAGCATAGGTGACTTTGACCTTTCTCACACAACACAAGAAACTACAGCCTTTCTCACAACAATGCATAGGAAAATTATGCCTCATCCACAACACATAGGAAACTTCCACCTTTACTCATAGTAGTGCAACCCTTGACTTCACTTACCTCTACAGAGGCACTCTTGGCCTCACTTTGAAGAATTGTTTCTCACTTATCCTTACAAAACAATGCACACACTGAGATCTTTTCCGCTTAGGTCTCTGGAAACTATGTTTCTTCCATATCTTTGCTCATCTGATCTCCTAGGTTTTGTTCCTCTAGTACCCTGTGATCAATCATGTCACTCTATCCTAGATTCACACTACATGAGTGTACCTCAGTATGGCTCTTCCATTTTACTGTTGTGCCTGACATGGTCTCTACCACTGCATTAACCATGAGAATGGGCACGTGGTAGTTTCTCAATAATGAGAATGAATTCTTATTCCACATTCTTACACCAACCAGGCACAGTCATCTCTATATGAAACTCTCCATTCACTGAGGCTCTGCATGCTTATTCATGGTTTTGTATGACTTGGATATACTTCGGCATGCTTTCCCAACTATACTCACACATGGCATTCCTTTGCATTGTTGTCTCTCCTATCTGTTTCTTATCACAATGAAAAAACAATGATCAGCCTTGTAGTCCTTCATTACATGACTGCATGGACCTCCATGCCGAGAAATTAAATCTCAAATGACCTCAAGGGAGACCCAACGCTCTTTCCTGAAGATCATGGTCCTTGCTACCTTTACCCATCGATCTCTGATAGTCGCCAATACTCCTCAGACCAACTCCTCTACCTCTACATTCAATATCGCAACTGCCAACCCATATGCCTTTACCTCTCTTTACTACACTATAAGGGAAATTTGACATAGCAACTTCAAAGTAGTGCAATGTTCCTACTGGGGCGAGTTTTCCTTTTCTATGCTATGTGAGCTTAGCTCTATGGATTTACATGACCAAGAGCCTACCGAATATCGTAAGTGCCCTCTATTGTAACTTTTTCAATAACCAACTATTTTGAAGTTCTGATATCCCAATCCTCCTATTGTTGAGCTCCTTCTACTTATCCCTCACAATGCACTTATCACCATAGTATTATTTCCTGTGACCCTCCTCTTAGCATTATAGTGCTTAAGCCTTCAGACTCTTGCTCGGGGTCATCCTGCCTTTGTTAAGTTCTTTGTGACCTTGGTTCTTTGACTTCTCATGACCAATATTAGAAGCCCTTCTATATCGGAACTTTACCAAAGTTCTGATGTATTCAACCTATGATTGTTGACTTCCAATATGATGTCATCCCTCCCCATGGCGACTCCCTAGTGGTGACACATGTCACCTGGTTCTGGCCCATTAGCCTACTGATCAGGTTGAATATGTCTGCCATGTATCCTATCATACTGCCAAATCATGTTGATGTCATCCACCATTGTACCTTATCAGAGCCAACCAGACACTACCATGTGTCCTTATTGGACCCAATCACATGTTTCCATGTGTCTTGTTGTGGTATTCAATAACCCCTCATTTATTAATGATAGTAGTTAATATTATGCTAATAAATGGGGACCCTTCAAAAAATATATCCAAAAAGCAAAACTTGGCATTTAGGCATTTATTTTATTTTTTGGAATAAAGCAAAGATAATAATCAAAACCCTTTTTTAGAAAAAAAAACTACTAGAAATTTACCTTCACACACATAGCATGATTTAAACCCACCAAAAGACCTTTCTAACCCTCCAAAATCAAGAAAATTGATTAAGTAAGGACTCTATTCTCGAAACTATCATAAAACCCGACATAAACTAAGTCCTTAAGATTTTTCTTGCATCGCATAGCACCATTCATAAAGGATCTGCGTTAAAAAGTTCATTGTGAAACATGCGAGATGCGAAACTACGATGGTATTATAACTCTTATCACATTGCATTTCAGGCATTTAAACGAACACCGTTTACTTACCACCAGCCGATATTGCAAAATGTAACTAAGACCTAGACCCACTCCTTAAAATTAAGCAATTGTCTTAGGTCCACCACTCAGTAAAAAGGATCTTTTACACAGGATAAACCTAGCAAGTCACCATCTTTTGAAAATAACTAACAAGCATCTCACATCTCGCATCTCGCAGAAACACAATGGGAGGTAAGAAAGGCGGAAAGGCATATTGCGATATTGTGATATACGATATTACTTCGCAAATTGCATAATCACTCTCATCGCAGTTCAAAGGCTCGCCACCCAAGAAGACTTCTTCCAGTTTTACGATGCAAACATTTATGAGAATTAAATATAAGGGATAATGAATCATTAGTAGGCATTTAGTAAGAGATAACTACATTTATGTGTGAAAATCCATTTAGCATGATATGATATCTTCTTACGTGTGTTCAAATAAAACTTCCTTTATCACCTTTGCAAGCTATTTTCATTATTTCATTTTATGTTCATCTTTGTGTATTCGATAGCTATTGTTCTTCACTTTCACGAGAAGTCTACAGAGCAAAGCATTGAGAACAATGGTGGAGAGAGGCAAGGCACTTGCTTTTGAGAATTCAGTAATGAGTCCTCTATTTACGAGTACTACATGCAATATAGAGGGACCAACCTCTACATGGGAGGCTATGTATAACATACTGGAGGAGTAGCAACCGAGTATTATGGAAACAAAAATTATAGTTGATGGACATGATTCCTCAGATGCTTCCATGCTAGAGACGGCATGCTCATTTTTTCACCACATACCCTCGCGACCGAAGATAATCCCTTATACCAACATGGTTAAATGGGTTATTGATGAAGTCAACATCTCAGACAGAGAATTCAAGACAAAAAGCCAAGGGGTTATTGGATCTTTTACCTCGAACAACCTATGACTTATGTACCACCTTCCAGAGCCACAATTCATCTAAAATAGGCAATTTGTGGAGAGGTTTTCCAAGGAGACTGACGACCCAACAGACTGCACCCGGACATGCTCAAATAATGAGGAAAAAATCAAGAAAGAGAAAAATGATATGTACACTACTTTGTTTGTTTGTCCCCCTCATAGTTTTGTAGCAGCTATGTTGTGTAGACTATTTGGAAGACCTGATAGTACTAATTTCTCCCCATAATGGTTTTCATTAATGAATGCAGTCGTTAACGCAATTGTAACGGATTAGGCACAAATTTTGTCTGAAAATTTACCAGAAACAATTATTGAGTATAGAAGGAAAAGAAATGTCACTTCGAGGGTTTACCGTCCATTTTTCATGAGTGGTTATGTCATAGATGCACTTTGTTTTAGTTCGAAATTCCCTATCATGGGATGGAAATTGACTATTTGAAATCCACTTCCCATTCACATATACTGCAAGGACACGTGTGAATCCAATTTTCAACCACATTTTTTCAAGATTTGTCATGGAGTTATGCTCCCTATTCACAAGCAGCTTTATAATCAAGACACCCCCAGGTTTTCCCAAGAAGCTGAAGTGGACATCCTCCCGATGGCCAGATGGTTAAGGGAGGAAACATTTACATATATCAGAGTTTATGGAAGCATCACCTCCCTCCATGTCCTCCCATACTATCTTCTAGATAAATTGATTGCTAGAGAGATATCCTATCAAACAACTGGTGAGGGAGGAATGAGGAAGACATTTAGGGATTCAAAAAAGGCCATCTGGCCTACATTCCCTATATATTTTGGAGCATTTTCATTGCATGACCTAGGGAATGCATTGAAAGAAGGAGAGAACATGTTGTCTCTGTGATTACCTAAATTCCTTAGAAGGCAATACAACCTATTTGGCATTGTCGAAAATTTCACCACTCTGGTGAAAATAAAAGTATTCAACAATGAGGTGGGTGCCTTTGATGATATATTTTTTCAAAAATACACCTTCATAGAGGTGAAGCATATGGCACAACTACTTTTTGACAGTGAAGATCTGGAAAAATTTTACAGTTACTAAGAAAGGAGGTTAGCAAAGGTCCCATTAGACCAATTGTTGATTGAACCAATAGGGGAGCCTACTCTGAGTGTGAATATAGAAGGTGACTCCAAAGAAAATTCTAAGATTGATTCTAGAGCGGAATCTCAAGAGAAATCTACTAGGGAATCGCAATAGTCTTTGCAAAATGGGGAAAGGAGAAGCATGGAGTTAGTAAAGGATACATCCCAATCTACACAAAAGCTAGTTGAAGAAACTTCAGCTAGCAAACAGGCTGAAATCCCTACTACCTCCGCACATTCAATAAAACCCCTGGTAATTGATTTAGAGGAAAAGTGGGATAATTTTAATAAAAATTTCAACATAGAGGAACATGCACCAAAGTTGGAAACTCCACAACAGAAAACAACTGTGGAAATTATAGTGGAAGAGACTACAAATACACAAAAGGTAGAGCACATCCCTACCACCCCCACTTCCAAAATAATTTTTAGAATTGAAGAAATTCCCCCTATAGATGTGTTCTATATCCCACAACATAATGCCATGGTGAAAATACAAAGAAAGAAAAGGAAATTGGACTCTACAGCTACTACTACCCCTGAAAATGAACCAATGGATGTTCTATGGAAAGACTGACCTGTTGACCCATCTGCCAACCTTACTAGACTCTCGCAGTTTGCAGTTGCTTATGCTACAATGACCATGGAAAAAGAAAAATAAATACAGATGTTGCTTAGATAAAAGGAAGATAAAATAGCGTCGTTTGAGAAATAATTACAGCAAGTAAAATCTAACCAGCAGGCAGAGATACTGTTGGTCAAGCTTCATTAGGTATTTGAACAGATGCAAATAGAACATCAAACTAGCTAAGCTGAGAAGGAAGCACAGATGTAGGTAATAACTGATCTACACAAATACCATCCAAAAATTGATTAGTTTGTTATCAAAGCACTTGGTCCTCACTCCCAACTTATGCACCAAAAATAATTATTCTAACAAAATATTTCACAATGGAAATATTATTGTGAAACAAGCATTAAACTGACAAGTCAAGTCATGGAAATGAGACTTGAATATGATGAGATATCAAAAAGGTCTCTGATTTTATTGCCTGGAAAAATACATAAGATGGGATAAAGGCTGACCTGCCCAAGCTAGAAGAATTGCATAAGGAAATCCTATTTGCAAGCTGGGATTCTCGTCTTAAAGAAGCAGAAAAGACAACAGCAGATGCGACGACAGCAACAAATAGTTCCATAGAAAACATCAATGAGAAGATACACATGCCAACCTTATGATAGAGTCCATTCCGGGTTTCCTTCCTAATTCTAAACAACTTTAACAATAATGGAAATAGGCAGAAAGAGAAAAAACAGAAGTGATAAGGCAAATGACCAAGTTAAACTAGGAGGCATATTGGCAACATTTTGTAAAGCCTCACAACCAATGGATGACCGTGTGATGCCTAACCACTTCTATGGAGAAAATGGTGCTAGCACTTACCAATGTCGTATTCACTGGACATTTGAAATATGAAGTCAACCAACCAACACAGCTCAAGCCCATGATGGATATTTGCAATATGGAAGATCAAATGCAGGATAGTTAGTCACCTTGTTTATTTCCATTTTGATTTTATTTTTGCACAAATTGAGGCAGGTCATTTAAACCTCCTCAACTATTTTTCTAATAATCTATTTTTAGTTTTATATTTTTAGTATTTAAACCCCTCTCATGCATTTAGAGAGGGGTCCAAAATTTTATCAGAAATAGTCTTCGAAACATGCACTTTTGTCCCTTTGAGGAAGTTCTATTGACATTAATGGAGGAACATTTATTTTCTATTTGATTTAGCATCTTCTACTGAAATTGCACTTTTGTACTCGTAGATGGTGTTCAATGGACTGAAGATAGATCAATACTATTGAAACACATAAGTATGACGTATTATAAATGGTACCTTTATCTCGTAATCCTTTTTACTTATGTACTAAGCAATTATTTCTTCTCGAATTGTTTATGTATGAATGTTTGAATCTTGATTACCATTATTGCACTTCTGTATGATGATGATCTTTATTTTATGTTGAATATATGAATAATTCCTTATGTGATATATCTTTCACAATCATTTTGGCTAACTTTTTATACAAAATGATTATTGTTAAAATGGATTCACTTCTCATTCAAATTGAATGATCTTTATTACCAGTTTCTTTCATATATTATTGTAGATCGTATACATCAATTTAAATCCACGATATATTTCTTGTTAGATAGTCCTTAAATTACGATGAAATGGATGTGATTGTTAGTTAAGATTAGATTATTTTTAGCTTAGACGTTACTTTAAAACCACACATATCACCCCATTAGCACAAACATTAAATATATTGGGAAATTGGTCCCATTAACCCCAGTCAAAGCCACTACTCTAAACAGAAAATGAGTTGCCAACCAAGGTCCGGACCGAGTGGTTTTCCCCATGTTGAGGCAATGATTTTCGAGGCTTCAACATTTTAGCACTAGAGGGAGGGCCTGACTATGAGTGGCAAGTAAATATAAATCAACAGGCCATTCTAAGAGTAAAACACCCTCACCCTCACCTCCAACTTCTCAAAAGTCTTCCAAATCCCCTAATCCTAAGTGAGAAGTTGCACAAAAAATTATACAACCCATTGTTGAAATCCCAAACAAGCTACATCATTCTTCTTTTACTGAAACCCTTGAAGTTAAAGTTTTGATTCATAAATTATAGGGTATTTTGCTATCTCATGAAGAATTTCAGTTATCTCAGAACAATGTTACCTCTCAGTTCACTACATCTCAACAGTTGGCTAGAGTACAACGCGAAAAGTTTGAAATTCCTTTGTTCAAATTTCCTCTACCAAGCCGAAAGAGAGCTAAGAAAACACAATCTGAATCTCATAACGAGGTTCTATTATTATCTTCATTCATTCCATCTACACCCTCACAAGATCAATCATACACCTCGCCACTCCAGATCATGATTCACATAGGTACAAGAGCTACATCTTCCTCTACCCAATCACCTTCAAACACTACTGCTACACCTTCCCCTACCCACATACCAGCAATGGCACAGAATCCTCCAAAGCCATGGACAAATCTAGGGGCTGTTAGGATGGTTGGACCTTTACATAATTATTAGCACACCGAGAGAAATGGCTTCCCAAATTCAATCCTAATAATGGCCTATTACCTGAGGAACATATAAATAATTTTATGTTGTCCATTAACTTGAATGAAGTAGAGGACAAAGATACAGTTCAAATATTATTACCATATACTTTACAGGGAGCAGCAGGATCATGGTAATTTTCATTACCATCAGGTTCTATTAACAGTTGGGATGATTTTATAGAGCAGTTTTTAACTAAATTTGGAGATGATAGATCTACGACTACCCTAATCACTAACCTCTCCAATTTGAAAGCTGAACCGAAGGAACCCATTAAGGACTTCAACTCTCACTTCATTAAATTATTGAATAAGATACCAATGACATCTAAGCCTACTGATGAGGTCCAAAATGAATGGTACATCTCTTCTCTACCATCAAACCCAACTCTCTTCATTGATAAGGCTACCAAACCAACTTTGGCAGAAAATATGAAAGAGGCAATAGCTGTGGAAAAATTCATTTTAGTTGTGGAAAAGAAAAATGCATTATAAGAAAAAATATCTAAGAAATTAACCTTCAGATATGACTCTAAGAAGAAACCACCAAAAGATCATTTTGATCTTGAAGGGTTACAGAAAGTCCTCAAGACCATGTCTAATGAAATGGTTGATATAAAAAATCAGGTAGGAGAGACTTCCTCTAAGAAACCTTTTATACCATTTAAAAGGAATTCCCCTACTGATCCTAAATCTCCAAATTCCATATCAAATGCTAAAATAGATGGAGAGGATGATGAAGTTTCAACAAACGAATAACAAACAGATGGTGAGGAAGTAGCAGAGTTATAAGGGATGTGGGATTTTATACTTCTTGATGAAGAAACTCAAGAAGCATTACCTGTTGCTACCTGAAGTAAAAATCCTGTTGAATCATCACAAACAAATACATAACAGAAGGCTTCAATTCCACCCCCTAGGGATAAAGTAATAGGTAAGAACTCTGTAACAAAATCCACTCAAACTACACCTACTCAATTTGATCCTTCCCTCTCATCTAAAACTTTTATAGTTTCTGATGAAATGGAATATAATATTATTGCTGATATGAAGAAGACTAGGGAAAACATCACATTTCATGAGCTTAGTAAATTGAAACATCAGCAAAAGTTACTTCTCAAAGAACTTAAAGCAGTGCCTACTTCGCCACTTCATGCTGTCGTGATCTCATAGGTTGCCCAAGAAATGGGAAGACCCCTTAGTGCTTATTTAAACAAAATTGATCCAACTGATATAGTTTTAATTGGGGGAAGATCAAAATCCCACACCTTGCCATTTCTCCTTACTTTTGAAGTCTTTAACAAAAACTTACACAACTATTTAGTTGATTCAGGAGCCTCATCTAACATCTTACCCAAAATGGTTTGTGCAAAGTTGAATGTTTAGCCTCAGAAATATGTTGTACGAATAGTTCAATTAGATCACTCTCAAGTCGAAGTTGTTGGGGAACTTAACCAAGTATCCATCAGACTTTCATCAAACCCTAATTTTTTCCAAGTCATTGACATACTTGTAGCTGACATTCCTGAATTCTATGGCTTAATCCCTAGTAGAGACTGTTCAGAAAAACTTCATGGTTATTTCGCAACTGACTGGTCTCACATGTGGCTTCCTTATAACGACAGACCAAATAAAATAAGGGTTGATCAGAAGAACCATCAAAATTTCATAGTGGCAGAAGTAGAAGGAGAAAACAAACCAGTCGCGTATAGCAACAATATCATCGAAAGTTATTTTGTAGAATCATTTCTAGGAAATTTCAATTCTCATACTTCTCATTTCCTAGAAAACTTTGTTGTCTCTCAAGCTGAAAATTTTTCTCAAACAGACACTTCTAAATGTGTAAGTGATATAGATAAACCTCTAGTTAAATATTTATTTTGGAAATTATTTTTTGATGGATCTAAATCAAATGATGGAGCAGGAGCAGGTCGAATCTTAGTCAGCCTAGAGGGGGAAAAACTATGCTAGCATGTACAATTGAATTCGATTGTAAAAACAATATCGTTGAATATGAGGCACTTGTTCAAGGTTTGTATAAGGAAATTGGCCTTAACATTAAATACTGCCAAATATTTGGAGATTCAGAGATTGTCATAAAATAGGTGAGAAATACTATACACTATTTGTCAAGACATTTGAAACATTATCAGTCATTAGTCTAAGAGCTAACTCTCCACTTTACAGCTTTTAATATTTACCCTATTTCAACACTCCGCAATGCTAGTGCCAATATTCTAGCTAATGTCACTTCCAAGCTTATTCCACCAGACGATTACAGCCCAGATCGATTTTCCATTAAATTAATTTTTAGGCCTTCTATTCCTGACAATATCACCAACTAGAGAGTCTTTAATAATGATCCAGATATCATAAGCTTTTCGACCTCAAAAGGATCTTATGATGAGAAGATAGCTCATGAGGACCAGCATGATAACCAACTGAAACAAGAAACAATCGTTAATGTTATACCAAAATCTGTTGTTAAGTTGGAAGATTTATATGACCTTAATGACAAATTTAAACGACCTACCAATTCAAAACTTTAGAGTTCAAATTTGAGGTTTGAAATGATCAATCTTGGGACTGACTTAAAACCTCAAAATACTAACTTAGGTCTCAGTCTTTCATCAGATCAAAAAGCAACTTTTATAGGTTTGTTGAAAAGATACTAAAGATCTCGAGGCATACGCCACCTCTATCATTCAACATACTATTCCTATGATATCCGAGGGAAGACCTATTCAACAAAAATTGAGGAAGATCCATCCTAATTTAGGAAGACAAATTAAATATGAGTTGAATAAACTGCTGAAAGCCAAAATTATTTTTCTTGTCAAACACTTGCAGTGGGTTTCAAATCTTTTCCCAGTCAAGAAAAGAAACAGAGATATTCGTATATGCATAGATTTCTGCAACCTCAAATAAAGCTTTCCAAAAGGACAATTTCACATTACCCCCTATGGAACAGATTTTGCAATTAGTATCAGGCTCAGAATTAATGTCTTTTTTGGATGGATTCTCAGGTTATAATCAAATCTTAGTACACCTAGATGACCAGCAGAAAACTACATTCAGGACAAAGTGGGGCACTTATGCTTATGAGAAGATGTTATTTGGACTGATCAATGTCAGTGCCACTTTCCAGAGAGTTATGGATATAGCCTTCATGGGTTTAGTAAACAAATTAGTAGTCATCTACTTGGATGTTATTACAGTATACTCCAAAAAACGCAGTAATCATCTAAGGGATTTGAAACAAATCTTTGAATGTTGCCAAAGGTATGGGATTTCTCTGAACCCCAAGAAGTCTTTTTTCGCATTAAGTGAAGGAAAGCTCCTTGGATTCATTGTGTCAAAATAAGGAATTCATATCAACCCTGACAAAATTAGAGAAATTTCTGAAATAACTTTACCCCATAAAAAAAAATCAATGCAATCTTTCTTGGGTCAAATAAATTTTGTTAAGATATTCGTCCTTGACTTCTCGAGAATTGTTTTACCACTTCAATCCATGATAAGGAAAAATTCTTTTTTTAAATGGGGACATCCAGAACATGAAGCTTTTAGATTGATAAAACAAGAAATTATAAACGCCCCATCTTTAGCAACACCCAATTTTTCCAATCATTTCATTCTATATACTTTCACTTCTAAGAAATCATATGAAGCCATATTGACAGAAGTGAATTAGGATAAAGTTGAAGCCGCAATCTCTTTCTTTAGCTCCAATTTGCAAGGAGCTGAATTAAATTACTTAGATGTTGAAAAATAAGTTTTTGTTGTTTTCAAATCTATAAAACACTTCAGACCTTTTCTCCTCAAAACACACATTAAAGTTATGGTTCCATTCTCAACAGTGAGAAATCTTTTAATACAAAGGGACATAGGAGAAAAGAGAGAAAATTGGGTGAAACCCCTACAAGAATATGGCATAGAAATTAAACCAGCTAAAATTGTTAAAGGTCAAGGTTTTTGCAGGATGTTGGCAGGAGCATCAAATCTATTAGAATTACAACATGCAGGTGACGATGTACAAATCTGTGAGGTAATCCTCAACGACACAGAATCAAGGTATGTTGATATCATATTTTACTTGAAAAATAGATATGCACCAACACAATTAAATTACACAAGAAAAGAGCCTTGAGATTAAAAGCTAGGGAATATCAAATTGTCGACAATGTGCTTTTTAAAATAAATTATGATTCTATTTTACTTCGTTGCCTTGAAAAATCTGAGGTAGAGAAGGTGTTGCAGGAATTTCATGTGGACCAGTTGGTGGTCACTTTGGAGGTGATACTACAAGACATAAAATCTTACATGCTGGCTATTACTGGCTAACGTTGTTCAAAGATGCTCATAGTTATGTAAGGAGATGCAAGATTTGTCAAACATTTGCTGGAAGACAGAGAAAACTCACGCTACCATTACAACCTGTCAACATTGACCAACCATTTAAACAATTGGGATTGGACATAATAGGTGAGATCATTCCTCAGTCTTCTAAGCAGCATAGATACATCCTTACAGCCACTGATTATTTCACCAAATGGGTAGAAGAAATTCCACTCAAGGTAGCTAATTCAGAAAATATTATTGAATTTATAGATCAATTTATCATCACTAGGTTTGGCTTACCATCTACTTTGATATTTGATAATGCATCTTATTTTCTAAGCAATGCTATGACATAATCTGCCCTTAAAAGATGTTTTAAGCTTAAGTATTCAGCCAATTACTATCCATAAGGAAATGGATGATCCGAATCCACAAATAAAAATCTCATCAAAATTATTAAGTGAACTGTTGACCAAGGCCAAAAGATATGGCATAATTCTTTAGTGTTTGCTCTGTTGGCAGATTGAATAACTCAGAAAGCCTCCATTGGCACTTCTCCTTTTAATTTGGTCTATGGGAAAGAAGCATTCTTACCAACAAATGTAGTTATTCCCTCCTTTGCCTTAGTTTAATTCATTGAAGAAACTCCTTCCTCATCTATGCAGGTTAGACAATTACAAATTCTTAGGCTTGAAGAAGAAAGGGAAAAAGGTAGGGCCACACATGCACATCATCAACAATTAGTCAAAGCCTCCTTTGATTCAAATTTTGTAACTTCAAAATTTTTGCAACTTGGAGACCTAGTATTAAAATGGGACAAAGCCCATGAAGAGAAAGGTAAGAATTCCAAGTTCCAACAAATGTGGCATGGCCCATTTCAGATTGTGGAACAATTAGGCCCATCAACTTTTCTGCTACAAGATTTATTAGGTAAGAAAGAATCTCTACCTGTTAATGGACAGGTTCTAAAGAAATACTTTCCATAGACGATGATCTTTTCTATCCACTGTATATTATTGCCTTTAGTTAAAATTTTCCTCTAGAAATAATAATACCAATTCAAATGCATTTACTTTTGCTTTTACAAAGGATAGTCTCTTTTTAATTGTGGCTTTTCGCTTGTATAAGTAAATATTGTTACGAAAGTAATCTTCACATATGAAATATATAGTTAAGTTCAATTGTTCTTAAATTTCCTATTTTTTGCATTAATTATCTGATTTTGATGAAACTTAGCTTTAAGAAAGAAACTTCTCCTTTACATCAGTCCAAAAAAGTATCTATAACAAAGCAAAGTCCCTCTCTAGAAAGGCATCTTCAAAACTATACAATTGTCATCCAGAAGCTCTTAGGGAGCCAATGATCCTCCCCACTTAATCAGCCTTCATTTTTAGAGTGTAATTCTAAAATATACTAAAAATAAAGAATAAAAGCTCTCATAAAGAGCCATCTTACCATAATCATAAGATTATAACTAACTGACATTACCAACACTACATGTCAAAATAGGGTAATGGCTTAAGATTATATTAATCAGAAGATAAGGGGTCTCATCATGAGCCAACTTGTTCAGTTAAGTTACAAATCAAGTGAATGGCAGTTTCAATATTGGTCACCAAACCAAGACATTGTCCTTTAAGAAAAAAAAGATGAAGAGCTGAAGCAACAATGAATTACTTTAGAAAAGAAAGAAAGAAATAAGTACACTTACGAGCTTATCTTTAAAATTGCATTCTGATTTAAGTAGGATACTGGATCATTGATGGTTAAAAGGTAACCCTGTCGAGGCTATGAACGTCTGCTGGCAGCAAAGGCTCTACCTACAACAACTGAGTATACCAAAAAACTGATCTGAGGAGAGACTTCTTGCTTTTATCTTGAAAAGCCAAGTAAACACTAATGTAGACAAGGGGACCTTTTATGAGAAAATAATAATCAAAAGAATGGTAGTTAAGTAGATGTTTCTTTATTGATAAAGAGTAGTATTTATTACCTTATATTCCATGTAACTATTTTATTTTCAAAAATATATTTATTTTGGAAGTTTTAAAATTTTCAAAAAAATCTCAGAGATAATTGGTTCTTCCATGTGAATCACAGATTGGTGTGGTATTCAACAACCCCCCTTTATTAATGATAGTAGTTAATATTACATTAGTCAATTGGGACCCTTCAAAAAAATCTATCCAAAAAATGAAACTTAGCATTTATACTTTTATTTTATCTTTTGGAATATAGCAAAGATAATAATCAAAACCCTCTTTTTAGAAAAAACTACTAGAAATTTACCTTCACATATATAGCATGATTTAAACCCACCAAAAGACCTTTATAGCCTTCCAAAATCAAGAAAATCGATTAAGTAAGGACTCTATGATTGAAACTATCATAAAACCTGACATAAACCAAGTCCTTAAGATTTTCCTCGCATCGCATAGCACCATTCTTAAAGGGCCCTCTTTAAAAAGTTCATTGTGAAACATGTGAGATGCGAATCTGCGATGGTGTTATAACTCTTATCGCATTTCATTTCAGGCATTCAAATGAACACCGTGTACTTACCACCAGCCGATATTACGAAATGCAATTAAGACCTGGATCCACTCTTTAAAATATCATAAGCAAATGTTTCAGGTCTGCCACTTATTAAAAAGGATCTTTTACGTAGGATAAACTTGGCAAGTCACCATGTTTTGAAAATAACTAACAAGCATCTCATATCTCGCATCTCGCAGAAACATAATGGGAGGTAAGAAAGGTGGAAAGGCATATTGTGATATTGCGATCTACGATATTGCTTCGCAAATAGCAAAATCACTATCATCACAGTTCAAAGGCTCACCACGCTAGAATATTTCTTCCTATTTTATGATGAAAACATTTATGAGCATTAAATCTAAGGGATAACTAATCATTAGTCATAATTTAGTAAGAGATGACTACATTTATGTGTGAAAAGCCATTGAGGCAACGATTTTCAAGGCTTCAACATGTCCTTATCAGATTTGATCATATCCTGCCATGTATCCTACTAGAACAGAGAGTGGAGGACTCATCAACCTTGGTTTTTCATGAAATCCTTTTTTAATATTCCTTTGGCATTCCTCGACACTTTTATAGGCTTATTGACACTTATCGATATTGCAATATCTTGAAGGTTCCTCACTTGACAAAGTTTGAATATTGTGATATCAAATATGTTGATGTTTTGATATGCCGATCTCAGGGATTTTTATATCCTCCAACCTCCAATACAACGTTCTCTTTTGTATCGTACCTTTGATAGTTTGATATCACCAATATACCAACCTCTGACATTCCAATGCACTGATACGCCAATCTCCAAGGTTCCAATCTCCTGTTTCACTAATACGTTGACCTCTGATCATCGATGTGCCAAAATGTTGACCTCTTATCATTGATGTGATGATCTGTTGATCTCTAACCACTGATGCACTAATGTGCCAATCTCTGATATCCTGTACCTTTTATATTCTATTCTTCTTTAGGACTTCAAGTCCTTGGTCTTCGGCAGGCCATAACTTTTGAACCAGGAATCCATTTTTTCACTTCTGCTTATCATTGGAAATCTCTTTCAGAGAAATTTCCAATCGAGAGGGTCCAATATATGCTTTGACCCCATCTAGTACCTCTAAAATGGATCCAAAATCTATTCCACTCTTCTGCTCCTTGACTCTCTTAACAACCTAACTCACAACCACCAAGGTGATCCTTTGAATGAAGCCTGTAGCTACCATGAACTTCCATCTAGTCCATAATTGTAATCATTAGTTTATGGATTCCCCAATAAGCCTGCTACTATGATGATTCTCTACATGAAACCTGTAGCTACCATTAGATTCCTCCCGGGCCACATCTATTGTGACAAGCATCCAAGCCAGTCTGGTTGAAATCAAAGCCAATACTCCTACCAACAGTTAGGAAATTCCAACTTCCCAACACGTTTCCCCAGCATGAATGTTGTCAACAATGAAAACACACTTGCATATGCCTTCACTAGGCCACTGGCCATCCAAACAATGCCAACTGTCCAACAATCTCCCCCTTTGGCATTGATGGAAACCCTCCATCCTTGTCTTCATTTGATAGACAAACCTCATATTGCTTCCACACATCTCATTACATGAGACGCTAATGTTTTTCCTTCTTATGCACAGGCCATCACAACTTCTCTCCCCCTTTAACATCAATGGAAAGAGGCTACAAGCTACCTTTCTCTCTGCATGCAATCACTTGGTTTTAAAGACCAAAATCTACTTGTTGAGATGTACATTCTTCTTCATAGACATCTTTTCCAGGACTTTCATTGTTCTTTCTTCATAAATTGGGCATATTTGATATGCCCCCCCTGAACATATACTACCTCTCATTTGAATTCATCTAGTTTTCGACACCTTGTGGCTACTGGATGAGTACTTTCTCCACTATATTTTGTATAAAAAAGATTGATGCTCATGGTATTGTTGCTGCTGGAAATACCAATTAATGATGATTCATTGTGGATCACACTTCTTTGTTGTTGTTGCTACTTCCGATTCTATGCTCATATTATTTGAGCATCTCCACTTCTCCCCTTGAGATGATACTCATACAATAGGGACTATTTTTCAACTAATACCAATTTCTCCAAAGGAAACTATACAAATGGAACAATCTACCAAACAAACTCTAATATTTATTTTCTCAAAAAGAAATGCCCATTTTCACACAAGGTTACTCAACATGAGCCCAACACAACCAATTGGCATAGAGATACCAATTGAGGGTTAAGGGACATGCAAATATTGCACATGTTGGGTTTCATGGACACAAGACTGCTATGCATATCAAACTTACAACTTAAATTAAATAAGGGTATTTCTCCAAAGATGCAAACCTTTCATTTGCTCAACAATCTCTCTTTCTGAGGCTACCCATTGTTGCCTGCTACTACTTATCAAAGCAACACCCCCTAAGCCAATGCTTTTTGATATCTTGCAATTTTTTTCTTGCCTTTGTGTGGGGACTGATCCTGTGGACCTAATTTGACTATGAGCTTCCTGACATTCCACACTTCCAGTGCTGCCCATCCTCTTCCCACAACATAAGATATTGTTGTGTAATTTTCATGTTTCCTGCACTCCTTTTCAATGCTGATACATTTAAAATACACCATTTTATTCTTGTAATCAGCAAGAAAACATAGCAATACCTTCAAAATCAGATGCACCTTTCTATTTATTATTTTTAGCTTCATGCATCTGACTTATTCAGCCTCCCTTGAGGCCATTCTCTTCCTTCACTCAAGAGAAACATAGGATCTACTCCCCCTGAGAATATCATCCTCCTTCTTTTTTCATACCTTCAATGGTTAGGTGCTAATAGAAGCATTACTCTCCAACTTCTTCTTTTCCCATATTTTTGGCTTCTTCTCGGGTACAAATGGATAGAGGAAACTTTTCATTCAACTCCTCTTTCTTCACCCCAACTCCTCTTGATGCCCTTTTTCCTTACACTTGGGTCTGCTACAAGAGTAGGAGGATCATTCTTCTGATTTCTTCCTCATGTTTCCATCTTGTTCTTTTGACACAAAGCAGTGAAGGCAAGTTTGTTTTTCTCAACTCTATTCTTTCTCATTGTCTTCAAATACCAAGTTGCTTCATTCACATGCATATGCTGAGAAGCATTCCATTTCTTCTCATTTTAGCAACCAAACCTCTTGTGCTCTAGATTGCCACAGTTGTAGCATTCAACATGGCTTAATACTAATGCAAAGGAGTTACATTTCTTGACAACATTCTTTCCAAAACTCCTATCATGGCCAACATTCCTTCTCTTATCCTTTTTGCGCATTCTTGGGTTGTTGTTACCCAGAATATCTTTTTTCTTTGCATGTTATCTACAATATATGGTTTATGTCCGAAATTATTGCAAGAAAAACAAAACCCATAAAAAGGCTTTTGTTGATAGAGGTTACATTTTCTCTTAAGGTTCTTTGTTGAGAAGGAAGGGTCCTCTATTGGCTCTTAATGTGCCTTCTATGACAGTTTGCATTACTGCCATTCACTCTTTCTTTCAACTACCTAGCTCTCTTTTTCTACTTTTCTTGTTGCTACATCTTATCCTTCTACTACTTCCTCTTCTTCTTCCACTGCTACTACTTTCCTTGATGTGGTTGTTGGCCAACAACCTCCTTTCCTATTTTTATGTTGGAACCTTGTAATCCCTTTACCTGGGAAGTTGACCCTTCAGCCTTCACCATCTTGGAGCTTGTTTTTTCTTTGAAACCCAAACCAACCTTGATGAGCGGGGATCCTTTCTTAACAAGAATCTCATCCAAGGCCCTTGTGCTCCCCTCAAGCTTGTGATACTGAGAAAACTCTATTTTTTAATTTTCTAAGCCATGTCTCAATGAGACCACCTCATTTTGTAGTCTCCCACAGTAATCTTCCTTCTCACCTAGCTAATTGGTTAACTTTCCATTCATTCTGCTAGTCTCTTCTTGTTTAGAATTTAGATAAACTAATGTTTTGCTCAACCTTCCCTTCTCAAGCTCATAAATTTTCAGTTTCTCCTCTTGCTTGAGATTTTCCTCTGATGGGTCCTTGATCTCCTTTATAGAAGAGATCAAATTCTTTCTAAAAAACATCCTTTCATTCAGATGCTTTTCTTCACTATGAGAAGTGCTGGCTGCTTTACCACATATATCTAAGCCCATCACTTTGGCCATGGAGTCTTGCATGGGTCTAACGGTTGTCCCTTCTTCATAAATTTTAGTGATACCCCTATTATCTCCATGGGATGTGCTCTCCTTTCCTTCAAAGGATCCCTTATTTGCTATTGCTACTAAAATGGGTCTATCTTCATTAAAACTACTAGATGCATGGCTCTCTCTATCTTCAATTTAGTCACATGAACATCTAGATAATGAATGACCTATTTATTTACATTTGTCACAAAGAAATAGAAAACCTTTTGAGCTACTTGGTCTCTCCTCTAAGAAATATTCATCATCAACACAATTCATTTAAGCAACAAATTCTCCATGTTCTTGTTCATTGCTAGAGTAGGAGGGTTCCTCAGTCTTTTCTTGAGCCACATGGATATCTCCATGATACACACATTGCAGTTTTTCCAACACTTCCTTTCCTAACTCACAATACATCACTTTATCAGCATTCGACTTAGATAGCCCCTCCATGATAATCTTTTGGGCTTCTTCATTCTGGTCACTCTTTTCTCCATCCAATACAGATCAACATATATTAGCATCCAAGGCCATTAGGTAGGCTACCATTCTGATCTTCTAGAGTTCATACCAGAGCTCATGGAATTGTCTATATAAAAATGGAACTCCTTGTATTGTTAGCCAAGGTCGATTATCAATTGTTCCCCTTTGATATACCTTCTAGCAATTAAGTTATTTCTCATGGAACTTGGCTTTGACACCAATTGTTGGAAGCAATGATAGTACTGAGAGTGGGGGTGAACCAGTTTTAAGGCTAATTTTAAACATTTATGGCTATTTAATTTTCTTATTCAAGCTTGGAACCCACCCGTATAATCAATAAGAGTATGTAATATGGCAGCAACATGAAATAAACATAAAAGAATACACACCATGAGTATCATACACATGAGACACAAGGTTTTTGTGTGGAAACCCTTTCAAGAAAAAATGACCAAAGCTTGTTGTTGTTATTGTTGTAAATAAGAGGACCTACTCTATTACATCAATATTTTTTGTGAGCATCCACTCACAGCAAGCACCAACTCCCTTTGATTATTTTCTAGCACCGACTAGTAGGAAGCACCAACCTGTTTTTGTAGACACCTGTCCAACTTACCACGAGCACCATGTGAGGCACCGACCTAACGGATTTTTCGCAAGCACTAACTTGTAGCTCCTTTGATTTTTTCAAACCAACTTGCAGGAGGCACCAACCCCCAATTTTTCTAAAGTAACCACTATAGATGGAAGCACCAACTTCCTATATATAGGCACCAACCCACACTGAAATAGGGACCTTATGTTCAATGTAAATGGAAGCCACTCTACCTGATCTCAGCTTAGTTCTTTGCTCACTCTACTAACTTTGTAGTTGCACCCTGATATGATAAAAACAAGACACTCATCGTAGGCCATACAACGTTTTCCTCTGCTCTCCATCAACATCCTCTCAGCTCTCGACCTTTTTCTCTCCTTAGCACAGACTCAACTCTCGTCCTCCATTCTCTGCACAGGCACCTTTGGCCTTTCACATAGCATAAGAAATTTCATCCTTTCTCACATAGCACAAGCGACTTTTGCCTTGCTCACACATTACATGAGACTATGTCCTTTCTCACAGCAGTGCATAAGAAACTTCTGCCTTTACTCCCAAAAGTGTAGCTCTCGAGGTCTCTTACCTCTACATAGGCACTCTTGGCCTCACTCTGTATAAATGGCCCTAACTTAGCCTTACATAGTAGTCCACACACTGAGATATTTTCCACTTATCTCTTAGGAAACTATGCTTCTTCCCCCTCTTTGCTGATTTGATCTCCTATGTTTTTCTCCTATATTGGCCCCCGCTCGATGTTGGCACTCTCCCTATATTCACACTACATGAGTGTACCTCGGCATGGCTATTCCATTCTGTTGTTGTGTCTAACTTGGTCTCTGCCACTGTACTAGCCATGAGAATGGGCACTTGATAGTTTCTCCATACTAAAAATGAATTCTTAGTCCACCTTCTCACACCGACCAAGCACAGTCCTCTCTGTGTGCAACTCTCTAATCAACGATTCTCTCCATGCTTATTCATGGTTTCACATGTCTCAGTTGTACTTCAACAAGACTTCTCAGCTATACTCAGGAATTTCCTTCCTTGTTGTTGTTACGTCTCCTATCTGTTTCTTGTCATAGTGAAAAATAAGTGATCAGACTTGCAATCCTTCATGGCATGACTACATGGAGCTCCATGCTAAAAAAATAATTCTCCGATGACCTCAACGAAAAACTAACACTCTTTCCTAAAAATCAAGGTCCTTGTTGCCTTGACTAAGTGATCTCTCACAATTGTTATTAATCTTAAGACCAATTCCTCTACCTTTGTAATCAATCTTGCAGCTTCCAACCCCTATGCCTTTACCTCTCTGTACTACGCTATCGAAGAAATTCCACATTGCAGCTTCACAGTATTGCAATGTTCCCACGGGGACCAATCTTCCTTTGATATGCTCTGTGTACTTGGCTCTATGGATTTACATGACCAAGATCCAATCAAATATCAAAAGCTCCCTCTATTGTAACTTTTTTAAAACCAATTATTCTAAATTTTTGATATCCTAATCCTCTGATTGGTGAGCTCCTTCTACTTAGCCTTCACAATGCACTTCTCACCATAGGACCTCTGCCTGTGACTTGCCACTTACAATTATGGTGCTTAAACCTTCAGACTCTTGTCAGGTGCCATTCTCCCTTTCTTAACTACTCTACACCCTTGGTTCTTTGACCTCTCATGACCATGCGCCAGCCCAATATCAAAATCCATTCTATATTGAAACTTTTCCAAAATCCAACCATTCTAAAGTTCTGAGGTCTTCAACGTCTGATTGTTGACTTCCAATATAATGTTATCACTTCATGTGGTGAATCCTTAGTGGCAACACATGTCACTGATTTTTGGCCCATTAGCCTACCTGATTAGGTTGAATATGCTTGTCACATATCCTTCCGTACTGCCACGTGATGCTAACCTTAGCTACCATTGTACCTTATTGAAGCCAACCAGACAATACCATGTGTCCTTCTTGGAGCCAATCACATGATGCCATGTGTCTTTATTAGAGCCAATCATATCCCACCATGTGTCCTACTAGAGGAGAGAGAGAAGGATCCATCAGTCTTTCTTTTGAACTAAAATCCTTTGTTAATCTTCCTTCGGCATTCCTCATTGCTTTTAAAGGCTTGCTGACACTTATCAATATTACAATATTTTAAAGGTTCTTCATTTGACAAAGTTTTGATATTGAGACCTCTAATATGCTGATGTTACAATACCTCGATCTCCAAGATTTTGATATCTTCCAACCTTCAATATAGCCTAATTTGATGCATCGTACCACCGATATTCTGATATCTCTGATATCCCAACCTCCGACATTCTAATGCATTGATAAAAATCTCTAGGATTTTGATCTTTTGCTGCATCGATATGCTAATCTTTGATTACCGATGCACCGATATGCTGACCTCCAATCACCAACATCTGTTGCGACAAGCATCCAAGCTAGTCTGGTTGACATCAATGCCAACACTCCTACCAATAGTTAGGCAATGCCAACTACCCAACACATCTCCCTAGCATGACTTTTGTCATAAATCTGAACACACTTGTACATGCCTTCACTTGGCCACTAGCCATCCAAACAATGACAACTATCTAATAGAGACTCATCAGGGATTAAAATTTTACCATTGGATATATTGGGAAAACACCTTGGGAATATGATTTGGGGATGAAATATTAGTTATAAGAGATTCAAAACAAACTCAATGGGCACATCTTGTCATCCGACCCTCCTTCTAACACCAGAGTGTTGACAAGTGTTGCATATCGCTGACATATAAGGGTTCTCCCCAATCTGAAGTCTGAATTAGACCTTACACTATTTGAAGTAGAAACCCCATCCGGAGTATCGGTGCAACCATCCCAAGAAAAATATTTTCCTTGTTTTCAACATATAACACAAGATATTATATACTTAAAACATGAACAAGTAAGTAAGTGACATTGTGAAACACCCATTGCAATGTGTAAAAGGAAACCTTCATGAATGCAAGACAAGAGTGAGTCTCTGGAAGGAAGTAATAGTACTAACCTAAGACAGACACGTGAGAGCATGAAAATATTCGTTAGAAAAATAGTTCACATAAAGATAAATAAAGTGAATAGAACACACACTCACCAAGATGAGTACCAAATCCACTAAAATTGTTCAATTTATATAGTACATATATCATAAACATCCCAAGAATAGTCCTAAAACATTTGTGATACAGGCATGAAAATGTGTTGGCTCATCGAGCTTCAATATGGTGAATGATACAAGTACACATTATCAACAATGATGAGGAACCAGTTCCAGTAGTGGAACATTAAGTCACTTCTTGCTTCTCCAAATAATAGTTTTCTCTCCTATGCCAAGTAAGAGATGCCAAGACTAGCTCTCTAAAATGTTAAGCCTTCAAAATCCCTTTCCTTGAGTTATGAGGTTGCTTTTATAAAAAGAGGAATGACCTTTCAACTCCTATTGACTCTTGAATTACCCTCATGACTCTTGAACTTCCAATGTTTCCTTTAGACTTCTAAACAGCTCTTAAACTTCTAAATCACCTTTGGACTTCTCTATGAGAATTTTTGACTTTTGTACAACTCTTTTGTCGATATATGAATATGTGACTCTTCATATTCCACATATGACTCTTGGGATTCTACACATTACATTTTGTCCTTTTTTTTGGATAAACATCACTACATTCCACATGATGATGTGGCATGACACATGGACACATATTGACCATTATGGTGACACTTCTCAACTTACGACTTGAAAATGATGACATGGTTCACGATGAGGTGATAATGCCATGATGTATTCCTTTGTGCCTCATCTTGTATTCTTGATGGTAGATTTGATCTATGCTCCATCTTCATGAAAGATCCACGTTTTTTCTTATATTCACCCTCTAAAGGGTCTTGGATGTCCTTTAGGATTGTTTGAGTCATCATGCAATGTCTTCATTTTGGCAGAACACATGTTCTTCATTCTTGAACTCTTCCTTTGACTACCTTCCATGTCCATTCTATTCATGCATATTTTCCATGTTGTTCTAGAATACCTGAAACTAAGATCACTCATGGAAAGAAAACAACAATATAAAAAATCTCTTATTCTAACATGTTTCATGCTATTTTTTTGTTCGTGATTTATCAGTGCACTCAAGAAGAACAAGGTGGGCTTCTGGGTGCAGGGTGCACTACCAATGAGGAAGCAATGAATGCTTGAGGTTCATGGATGTGCTCTGAACTCAACAAGGAAGGGCAAGCTTGATTGAGGATTTAGGGCACAATTTTGAAGGGTGAAGGAAGGCCATTGAGGATTTAGAAGTGCGTTATGCACTCAAGAGAGCCAAGGAGGGTGCAGGGAACAAGTCAGAAGGATAAAGGGGTCAAGATTGGGCCTTCCCAACGCACTATATTCTCAAAAAGGAAGAGAAGGGTGCAGGACACAAGGCTAAAGGTTGAAAGGGGTCCCTGAGTCTTGTCGGTGCACCATGCACTCAACAAGGAGGAAGTCGTACTTTAAGGGTGCAACTCAAAAAAGTAAGCCGAGAATGTTGCTTGGGAGTGCGCTATGTGCTCTTATAGGGTGCATGGAACACTCTAAATAGGGAAAGGGTCTTGGTTAAGGCTTAAGAGTGCACAATGCGCTCACCGAACCTTGGATGGCTAACTTGTGTAATTAAAATTTGTCTAAGTCTGGAAGATAAGACGAGGGTTAAAAAAAAATGAGTTTAGACACAAAATCAAGTGTGACATATACCAAAAAACCAATAAAACTTATAAACAGTCAAACAATGATAAATACACATCAAAACAAAAGCTTCGAAACACTCCCCAAGAATAATAAGTAAAGTGTGTGCGACTATGACCAAAAGTTTTGTTTTACAACAAACAAAGATATTATAACCAAGAAGTGCACTAGAGATGTTCTAAATAATGTGACGATAGATAACCATGATTTATAACACTTGAGACATGTCAAACAATGTGAAGCAACACTTAACGATTGAAATGATACGTGTTATGACACTTTAGTAGGCTCCAAAATTCAAGTGTGTGAAAAATTTTGGAGGGTGTTCATCATAGCATCAAGAGGTTCCTTAGCTGGTTTTCTTGTTTATTCATCCCCATGGATGATTTCAATTTTTTATTGTATTTTCTTCTTGGATTTATTCTTACACTTGTTCCCTAAATCATCATCAAGTATTGCTACATGTGGCCCTTTGAGCCCTTCTTTTAACCAAGAGAAATATCTTTTAATGTGATCTTCCTTTTCTTGTACCAAATATTCATAAACATATATTGAATACTAATATTAGTTGTACCATTTCATTCTATCTAGCGATATCCATGAAAATAATCGACATGATGGCTATAATTTATGATACAAAATTCTAAATGAAACACACATTTATCCATGGAAATATTAAATATTTAAGGATGTGAACATTTAAACCATCTACTTGTGTGCTTGAAATGTTCTTTGTTAGTATTCAAAATTTTATAACCAAATTACTATTGATGAAATTGTATTGGCTACTAGGGTTTATAAAGACAATAATATGCTCTTTTTGAATACTGAGCTTGTAATATATGTTTTCCACATCATAATAAACCGTTAGTTCTTTCTTTATTAGCCTTGTTAATATCAAACCATTTACTTAAAAGTGGTTTTTCATATTCTTTATCAGAGCATCTCATCATCTTCCAACTTTCCAATGCTCTCCACCATATGGTAGCATATTTTTTGAAACGTAAATATAAAATGAATTTTCACTTCTCTTTACATAATTACTTTTATTTTTGTATGAATTATCCAATACTAGGGCCATTCTCTTTTCCTACAAAATAGATATTTATTTTCATAACTTCCAAATAGTACTACGGTTTGTAAAACAAATCACATAATTCTTTAATGTATTTCATTGTGGTAGCTAGATGAAAATGGGCATAATGGCTACTATATTTCTCTTATTTTCTATTATGACTATTGTTGGGCCGCAAAATTACCATACATTTTCACTCCATTTTCACCTTTATCCTCATTTTGTCACCTCATTTCATCACATTATCATCATATTTCCAATACCATATGGGCTCATATTTTCATTTTCCAAAGTTATTTATTTTATTTACACAAAGTGAATTTATGATTAAAAGTTAGAAAAATAACATGTATTTTCTTATACCTAAAGGTGGAATGAGATTGGTGACATGTGTAGGCGATTGGAAGGTTCCAAGACACTCTTACGTGGCCTACAAAACTCAAATTGGAATTCTCTTGAATATTTGAAGGAGATTTGGGATAGGGGTCAAGTATATCTCATGAAGAAAAATCACGAATAAAGGAATATGTGTCTCATATTGGTTGTAACCATATGAATGATTTGTGGAACTACGAGGGATTATTGGATCTCCATTAATGAGTTAGTTGCTTATGTTTTTGTATAAATAGGAGTACCTCCTCCATTCCAAGGAAGGATTCTTGGAGCATGTATCCTAACTTATGATGGAATAGAATAAAATTTTCTTTCTCCAATTTTAGATATAAATTGTGTTAATGTAGTATATGAATTTATGGAATAGTTTGTCACTTTTTTCTTAAAATAATTGAGCTCACTCTAAAAGGATCAAAGAAACATTTTATTTCATTATAGATTTTATTTTCATTTAATTTCTTAGATGTTTGAATATTTTTCATTATTAATGAATGAATTTTAGTTTAATTCTTATCGGCATATGAAAGGACAAACAAGGGTCTAAGTTATGATCTCTTCCATTTGATATGAGTAATAATTGAAATTCATTCTCTTTTCCTAGTTTCAAATGATTTTCTGAATTTCCAGTTTTCCAACAATGGCATTAATGATGAATGAATTTGTAATGAAGAATAGCAAGGAGCTCCTTAGTTAGCAGCCTCTTCTATTATTTTTTATGCATCTTAAGCTATTTTCCGTTAGGGGTCTTTTATTTCCTTTCATGAAGTAGTATTCTAGAAGAAGGAAAAATCTGGTTTTCCTAAGTTAGGAGCCACTTCTCCTACTTATCACATAATGAATTAAAAATTACTTAGTTAAATTTTATATTTGTAATATGCACTTCCAATTAGTTTATAATTGCATTCCCTTTAGTTTCCATAACTTATCTTGTAAAGCTAAATATAGTTACATTTGAGGTCCCATATATTTTGGTTTGCTTCTAAGTTTTACGAAACCCTCGGGTTGACAATTAATTAATAGGGATTTAGCAGACAATTAAATCACCCAACATTTTGGCGCCATTGTTAGGGTAGCAAACTTAGATGTAACTAAGTTAGGAAGATTGTTTAGGAAACATTTTCTTTTAAGGTCATCTTCATTTGGGGTTAGATGCATTTAGGAATCTTTCATTTAAGTTTATTTGCATTTGCATATAGAAAACATAGAACATTAAACTCAAAAACCCCATTCATTAAAAAAAAAAAAAAAAATCCAATTGCAAAAACAAGATCTGAAGAGTTTTGTGCTAAGACAATTGAAGAAAATAAAAAAACTTGAAGATCACATTCAAATTCAGTTTCAACTAGTCAGTCTTCATGATCATGTTCAAGAACTCAATAGGGTTTACTTTTCAAGCTTGGATATGAGTCTACTCATGATTTTTTTGCACAAATGTATGCATTGAGAATTCTCTTATACTTAAGAGAATGCGTGATTTCTTTTTCAATAGAATAGTACTAACAAACAAAAAAAAAGGTTTTGCAATTTTTATGATAAATTTGCAATACCGTGGTGTAGTAAGAACCACCCATTTACTAACCCTTGGAAGGAAAAAAAATTGCAATAAAACAAATATTTGTGAACAAAGGGCACAAGTGCATATTGAAGAGTGATAATTTCAAGTGTGAGATTGATTGTTTTCATTTTATTTTCTACATCCAAATTAAACAAAAAAAAAAAAAAAATGATTAATGTAATCTCGAGTATGCTCTCCTACCATGCTTTGTGTGACCTAGAGGATCAGGAAAATAATTTCATGTTAGTATATCTTTTGTTAAAAAAAAAAAAAAAAAAAAAAAAAAAAAAACCTTCTCTTTCATTATTTGTTTCTTTTAAAAATAATACAAAATAATAAAAACACAAAAACGAAAATGAGAATGAAGTAAACAAATAAAAAATTCATGGAAGGCAAGGAAAAAAATTGTTGCAAATGTTATTTGTTATTTTCAAAAAAATGAAAGATACTTCTGCATTCTCTTGACTTAAAAAAAAAAATGAATTTCACCTAACAGTTATCTGAGCAGAGGCCAAATTCGCAGAGGTTAAAAATGTCATTTTTAAAATGCATTTTGTGACCAAATGAAAATGAATATGAAAAATATAAAACATGTGTTTTTTTCCGAACAGGGTGGATTATGTTTAACGTGGGATATTTTGGCAAACTTTGTAACCGTTTGAGAGATTTTCAGGGTTCTCTGAAGCGTTATTTGTAAGGTTGCGTGAGAAAAAACCGTTTTTCAATTAAATGCAACCAGTAGCCAAGGCCATAGCCATCCACTGTCCCAGCCACAGAGCCATGGCCAGCCACCCAACAGTGTTTCCAAGATGCAGAGAAAAAAAATCAATTAATAGATTTAAAAGAAATTGATAAAATAAAATTTAATAATTAAATAACAAAAAAATGTTAATTATTAAAAAAAAACTTAGTGCAGAAATTTTCAAGAAATGATATTTTCTCTATGCTTGCAACCTACAACAACAATATATATATCTCATAAGCATTTCCCAAGTTTTTATAGAATAAAAATTGGTTAAAAAAAATCCACTTTCTGGGTAAAAAGGATGAGTTCAAAAGATATGAAAAATGATTTATCAAATATTTTGGAATCATATTTTCCTAAAAATCTTGGATTTAGATTGGGTACTTGTCAAGTTGTTTCAATTTTCATTTCTAGAATAATTAAATGTTCTAAAATTCGATTAAATTAATAAATGTGACTTGTTAGGTATTGGTAAGTCATTCAAATTGCATAATGGAAGTCATGAGCTCAAATCTTGTGGGGATTTGAATTTGTTAATTATTCTACAATTTTGACACAACATTAATTAAACAACAATTTTGCCACCACATGGCAGCACAACATTGGCCAATATTGCACATTCATCACCACATCATCAGTCAACATGTGACATCATCCATTTTCCATGTCACCCATTGCCACATCACTATTACACAATCCCCTTCCAACTACCATCTCATTTTTCAACAGTGAAAATGGATGAAGAAGAAGAATGATAAGGGTGATTCATCTATAGGATTATTGTTCTACAAAATGCCTTGAAGAAAATCCTGTAGATGGAAGATTGAATGTTGTAGACATGCATTTTCATTTCATAAAGTATTTTAATATGATCATGTTTCTTTGAGTCTTGCAGGTACAGAAGACAATGACATCACTAGCTGGAAAATTTTATGTCATGGCTCAGCCAAATAAGATAGATAAGATTTTTAGATGTAGGGAGCGCGCAATCTTGCAACTAAGAAACCTTATGACAATCTTCATTGTTTCACCCAAATTTCAAATAAGCACAACTTTCTCATACGACGTCGGATTTGAACGATTCAAGCATCGTTGGAAATATCTTGATGAGATATACACTATGCGAAATATATAATAAGAATTTGAAATATTTAAAGAATGAAGAAATTTCTAACAAGATATCACAGGTAAAATGAGGCACTAGTTTTGACACAGGTATAAATTCCTTTAGTTTTTCTTTTATGATTTTTTTTATTAGTACCAATTCTATTTTTTTTTGGAAATTTTCATAAATAGAGAGATTTATCACCTCTCTCTTATGATAAACTTACATTTCATTGTAGAAAGAGTACTAAGATTTTTCAGGTTCCAAGAAGATAAACAAATGACCACAAGCAAACATTATCTTTTAAAGACCCCATTTCAAGCATGAGGACATGCTTTTGGGTAAGCCAGGGGGAATAATGTCATCATATCCATCACATCGTTGAAAATCCTCTCAAATACCACATTTCTTTCACAAGAAAATGATCACAACAATAGCAAAGATGAAACATCAATGCATGAGCACATGATGTCAAATCAAATCCATCACTTGCAAGCCTTTCAGATGCCAGTGTCTCCATTGCATCCATGCTTCAATCAATAAAACATTTGCCTCATTTCCCTTTACATTCATCATTGTGTTCCTCCTTTTTCAATAAATAAAACCTTCATTGCATTCTCACTTTTTCAGTCAATAAATTTTCCTTCACAGTTATTTTCCTACCTCACTTTCATTAACTTGTAACCCATCAATGAAAACTTTCATCTCCTCCACAAAGTTGACACATTCCATTTCCTTTCGATTTTTCCAAATAAACCTTGATCCACTGCAAAATTTCTCATCCATAACCCTTCAAAATTATTGTTTCATGCTCGAGTTAGATGATGGATGATTCCTTAAGGCCTCCATTCTAACAAGTCTTTTCTTATCGACATCAACACATTATCTAGGTTCAAGGCTAGAGTCCTTAGTAGTACCTTGAGGCTTGTATGCCTTGCCTATAGGCTCTCTTGCTAGCAATAATGGGAATACACTAACTTCCCTTGATCGTTGGATCTTGCAAGTGGCTCAACATCAGCTCATATATTCTCCCTTTGCAAGATGTACTTAGGTACCTTGGCACTCATTGACATTAATGGTGAGTTGCCTCGCATTGGTTAACAACATGCATCAGTGGTCGGTAATCCAAGGACTTCTCTTCATGCTCAACATCGACAGGTTTATTTTCATGATTATAATTGTACCATTGGGTGTTGTAATGATTCAATACTATATCATTTTAACAGATTGTAGCAGATAAATTTGTTATAGCAGTAATAAAGATTCAAACCTTGACATCAGCAAAGAGAAAACAGAAGAAGATCCAAATTCCTTTGTTCACATACTCCATGATCCAACAACATCAACAACCATACTCTTCAGCATACACAACTCATGTACATTGAGGGTAAGTGAAGGTATGTGGTTTTCTAAGTTTTAGTCATGAAATTCCTTAAAATGCTTAAACTTGCAACTATGGAAAGTTCCTCACTTCCTTTTTCACATTTTCATATCTCCAGTTAGAGGGGAATTCATGTTCATACCTCATATTCACATTTTGCAATATATCACCTTTCATATGTCATACATGTCCTTTATACACATGCCATCCTAATCAAAATACAAACAACTTTATTGCATTATGATTCAAAACGTTACATTTTTTGCAAATGATGATCATAGAATGAATGGTTGATTAAATGTTTTCAAAGTATTTTGATGCAACACAAAAATAACAAAATTATTATTACACAAGAACCAACCAAAGTAATATGTTGCAATCAAATATTTTTCACAATGACACTTTGCAAAAGGAACAAAGTTGTCAAATGATTATGCGAAGATGAAAGAATAATTAACATCAGCCAATGTTCATATAAAAGGAAGGCAATTCAAAAGATCAAGTCATGATTAAAGTAAATCAATGCAATAGATTGCATGAGGACATGCAATAACTAAAGTTGGGTGGTATGCTGGGCTGCCAAATTAGCATACATTTTCACTACATTTTCACCTTTATCCTCATTTTGTCACCTCATTTCATCACATTTCCATTACCATATGGGCTGATATTTTCATTTTCAAATGTTATTTATTTTATGTATTTAAAGTGAATTTATGATTAAAATTTAGAAATATAACATGTATTTTCTTATACCTAAAGGTGGAATGAGTTGTGACATGTGTAGGTGATTTGGAAGGTTCCAAAACACTCTTTTGTGGCCTCCAAGACTGAAATTCGAATTCTCTTGAAGATTTGAAGGAGATTTGGGACAAGGGTCAAGCATATATCATGGAGAAAAATCATGGATAAAGGAATATGTGTCTCATATTGGTTGTAACCATATGAATGATTTGTGGAAATACGAGGGATTACTGGATCTCCATTAATGAGTTAGTTGCTTATGTTTTTGTATAAATAGGAGTACCTCCTCCATTCCAAGGGAGGAATCTTGGAGAATGTATCGTAACTTATCTGGAATAGAATAATATTTTCTTTCTACAATTTTAGATATAAATTGTGTTAATGTAGTATATGAATTTATGTAATAGTTTGTCACTTTGTTCTTAAGAGAATTGAGCTGACTCTAAAAGGATCAAAGAAACATTTTATTTCATTATAATTTTATTTTCATTTAATTACTTAGATGTTTGAATAGTTTTCATTATTAATGAATAAATTTTAGCTTAAATATTATCAGCATATGAAATGACAAACAAGGGTCTAAGTTAGGCTCTCTTCCATTTGATATGAGTAATAATTGAAATTCATTCTCTTTTTCTAGTTTCAAGTGATTTTCTAAATTTCCAGTTTTCCAACAATGGCATTAATGATGAATGAATTTGTAATGAAGAACAACAAGGACCTCCTTAAATAGGAGCCTCTTCTATTATTTGTTTATGCATCTTAAGCTATTTTCCATTAGTGGTTTTTGATTTCTGTTCATGAACCAATATTCTAGAAGAAGGAAATTTGGTTCTCCTAAGTTAGGAGCCACTTCTCCTACTTATTAAATAATGAATTATAAATTACTTAGTTAAATTTTATATTTGTAATATTCACTTCTAATTAGTTTATAATTGCATTCCCTTTAGTTTCCATAACTTATCTTCTAAAGCTAATTATACTTACATCTGAGGTCCCATATATTTTGGTTTGCTTCTAAGCATTGCGGAACCCCGAGGTTGACAATTAAATAATAGTGATTTAACAGACAATTAAATCACCCAACAACTGCAATATTGAAATGTCACACCCTATTTTCATATAAATATACTAGTTTGATTTAAATATGGTCATTCTATAGAAAGATATCATATCTATAATATGTGTGGTTGTTAAAAAATGCCCCTCAAAACTACTAATTTTAAATTAGTAATATCTTTTCTATTGATACATTGTTTTAAATGATTATTGCTTTTAAACTTAGTGATGTTTCGATAATATTTTCGATATGTATTTCATTTTTATAAATTTGGTTAAAAAGTTGATGGAATTAACTCTATGTGTACCACCTACATTTTGTCTCTAGAAAAATACAAAATGAAAAAATAATTTAGATTTTTTTGGCCAAATAAAGTGCTCTAATACCACATTTTAAGTACAATAATGTATTTGGAAATATAATATGAAATAAACTATTTTTATTTAGGAAATAAACCAAATAATCCACATAGAAAAGTAAACACAAGATATATATAAATACCTTAAGGTAGGGCAACACCGTTTAATATTTCCTTAATAAACGAAACATTCCTCATGCATTATTTAATTGTCTCACTTACAATATTCTTCAACATTCTGTATTACTCTCATTACAATTATTTATATATTCTTGCCTAGCTCCTAACAACACCATATAGTAGGAACATTCTAGTAACTCCTTTTAACATCTAATAATATTACATTGTTTTCACAATATTTCAATATTGTTATTCCCTTAGGTACATCCCTAGGTACCTCCATTTTAGCCCCCATAGGTACACTAAATTTTATTTTCCTTATGTCCAAAAATATGATATGTAAGACATTTATTAAATTGAAATCAAATTGTTCATAGAAACGTTAAACACAAGAGATAGATAAAACCCTTAAGGTAGGGTGGCAGTATATACTATTTCTAAAATAAAAAAATAAAACTCATAAAACATTTCTTATTTTTCTAAATTAATATATTTTTCACCATAATCTACTAATAGCTTACACTTCTATATAGAGTGCTCTCTATCTCCTAAGAAACCCTATAGGGTAGGAATATTCTATTAACTCCTCTTAAATATAAAGTTACATTGCATTATTTTCATGTTATTACATATATATATATATATATATTATTATTATTATTATTATTATTATTATTATTATTATTATTATTCCCTTAGGCGCCTCCTTAAGTTCTCCCATATTAGATCCCACATGAATACTGTTGTTATATAGTGTGGGGATTTCCTTTCAAAAGGGTTTTCCCTAGGAAATCCTCATCGAATGGTTGTATGTTTTTGTTATGATGATTATTGCAGTTATATATATATCTATTTTTTTTACATTTTTCTCTCATTGATTGCAATAGGGATAATTTCTACACTTTTGCATCCGTTCATTTGCAATTAGATACTAATCACCTCCAATCCAAGATCTTAGGGAAGATTTTTTATTATTTATTCTTGGTTTGAGAGGGAGTTATAAAATTAAATTTTGTTGCAAAGTAATGTGAAGCATGTCTACATTAGAAATGGAAACATTCAATGGAACTAATTTTTTGTTCACGTATATCAATATCTTTGGGCTGCATTATCTAAAACCAAAGCTATTGGTATGATATATAAATAATGAGTTATGTTGGAAGGAAAGGAGACAATCCCTATTGGGATTTATTTGGTTGACTAATTATTACTGAACATTTTTTTAAGGAAAAGCATAATAACTATTTGAAAGAAGGTGAGACATTTATATTAAGATAAATCCTTGGTTGATAAAAACTTTTTGTAAGAGAATTGTTTTCCTTGAGAATTGGCAAGGTTGATTCCATATTGACCATCTAAATGCTTTTAATACTATTATAACCTAGTTGATATGAGTTAGAGTGAAGATGAATGATGGGAATTGCTATATGACCCTGTTTTTCTCTTTATCATATTCATGAGACAACCTAGTAGTGCTCATTGGAAGCACTATAAAGACATTAGTGCTTGATGAGGTCATGGATTCTTTAATATCACAGAAGGAAAGGTAGAAATACTTTGAATCCACCTATGAAATATTGACTACTTAAACAATATCGAAGGGTAAATGAAGGAAAAATAAGGTATCTCTAAATTCCATGGGAGTTATAAGTCTACTGGAAATTCTAAGGAAAATGTTTGAGTTGTGGCAAGGACGAGCATTTCAAAAGTGTCTACAAAGAATATAAAAATAGGAAGATAATGATTTTAAAGAATTTTAAGAGGATGGGAAATATGCCTTTGTTGCAACTTCAACAACCCATGTAGTACAGAACGTATGGTTTATAGACTATCGAGTTTCCTTCTATATGACTTCTCATTAGAACTAGTTTTCAATGCATGAGAAATATGATGGTGGGAAGGTGTATCATGATGTTGATGACTTTATTGTTAACATAGTTTGTTGTATTAGATTATTCATCAGATTATATGATACTAGAATGAATGGTATCATTGGATTTTTCTACATTGTAGTTTTGAATGAAACATACTACCAATTGCACTTAATGACGTGAGTGTGCAAGTTGTTCTCTCTAGAAAAGGGTGTATTGTGGTCTAATATATGGTTATTGTAAAGGTTGTTTACATGGATGATTCATTCCAATATGATGCATACACTATTTTGTGTAATATTTATTTATTTTATATAGTGCAGAGATTTATAGGATTACTCCCTCACAATTACAACCTATATTCACTTTTGATTGTCATGGTATTTTAGTACCTGGAGAAGATTTTACTTCAAAAAGTTGGTTACCTATAGAGCAGAAAATGTTATGGCTGCAAAAGTTAGACTATATGTGGAAAGGAATTACAATACTTGGAAAAACAATGTTGATGTATTAAGTGATTGCGCTCTCAATTTTATGAGAATTTCATATATGGAAAGTGGAAATATGTTCAATTTTATTCTAGTTCTCACAAACCTTCAAGGTTGTTGGATTTAATTCATTATAACGTATTTGATCTGGTTAAAAATCAAATTATATGGTTTTGTATTATGTCACATTCATTAATGATTATTGTATAAGGACATGGGTATATATTCTTATAAATAAATTTCATATTTTTTTTGTAAATTTAATGATTTTAAAGGTCTCTTGCAAAATTTGATTGATATGAAGATTAAGGTTTTAGCAATAATAATGACATGAGTCTTGTTCTATATAGATTAATACTTTTTGTAACAAAAATGAAATTGAAATATATAAAACAATCCCATTTATCCCTAAACAAAATGTAGTTGTCCAAAAAATGATGAAAATGTTGCTGGAGGGAGCCAGGAGTATGCTTAGTAGAGCCAACTTAGAGAAGAAGTTTTGATAAAAATAAATTTCTACTAAAAGTTAGTTGATTAATAAGTTTTCAACATTAACTCATATGGTTAACACCCCTATCAAGGACCAAACAAGCAATAATCCCTCACTATGGCATAATTTTATTTTCTATCAAGCATATAGTCACGCTCATAAGGGGAAGTGGTGAAATTTGGATTAAATCGATGTGAAATGTATCTTCATTAGTTGTGGCATTGGTATGAAATAGTGCAAGATTTAGGATCTAGTTATTGAACATGTTTTATACAATAGTAATGTCACTTTTAAATAATCTAAGACCTCTCCCACAATAGATAGCTAAATGAGGATGAGAATCAGAGAATGATTTATAAACTATCTAGGACTAGGTATTATGAGCCACAATATGAAAAAAATGTTCAACATGGAATTGATAGTGAGGATGGCTCAAAGATTTTGGAAGAGGGGGAAGAAATTATACATCCATCTTGAAGAATTTCCCCTTGGAAAATTAGGAAAGCGGATAGATATAAATATAGTCCATCTAATAGTTTATATGTTTGCTAAAGCTAATGGACATAGGACTATGGAGTAAATGGTAATAAAATATATGGAACTATGGAGATGGGCCATGGATGAGAAAACATATGTACATATAAATAAAAATACATGGGACATGGTATTTTTTCCTGATTGATGGAACCCCATTAGATATAAGATAAAATTCAAAATGAATGTTAACACCAGAAATTTGTACACATGTTTGTGCTATCCAAAAGATGCTTAAAGTCATCTAGTAGAATGCACAAGTGAATATTTTCTAGTTGAAGACATTGTTGGGTCCAGAAAAATCAATTTCTCCTAAGGTCCAAAGCATCCGAGTTAAAAATTTGAAGTTTGCACAACTATTTCTTCGATAGTCGCGCACCACATGGTATCTTCCTTGAAATCCATTTAGTCAAGAAAATGGTCGACTCAACAAATTTGGGACCACTTCCCACACTTGGAGACAATTTTTTGACATGATCTTAGTTAAGGACAACCGAATTCGAGTTGCCTTGAAGATATGCAACCCTCAATGGAATCATCATGTCCTACATAAGTCATTATCATTCATGAACCAAGAGAGGGAATATGGATTCAAAAATTATATATAAATAGGTAACGGGAGAATAAAAGAATGAGACAATGTTATGCTAGCCAAATTTCTCTTAGAGAAACCCAAGATTTCATTTTTGAAGAAAATAAAGTAAGAGCATTAGCTTGTTGGCCATATTTCTTCAAAGAAATCCATCAACTTAGCGAGAGGAAAAGAGTCCACCATTGAGAGAGGCTTCATACTTCTTTGAGAGAGAGAGGAGAAGCTTGCAAAGATATTGAGGAAATTAACCTCCTTGCTGAGGAGTTTTCAGCACCATAGCTCAAAGAATTATCTTCAAGTATTTAGTATTCATCTATTGTAGTCATCGTCTACCAATAAAAAAAGGGAGCCTTTTCCCATTATTTTGTTGACTTATTTGCTTCATTAAGCATTATTTTTTTATTTATCTCTTTGTTTTAGTTTATGTTCTTATATGCATTTTTCTCAGCCTTTATAGTGCTTTGTTTATCTCATCATTTTCACTAACAAAAAAAACTCTATACGTATTCCTTTGCAGGGAACAACCAACTCCTAAGCAAGTGTCATTTCTTTAATCTAAAGGTTGTTCTTGCAAGACCCTATCTCTACATAATCGACTTACAAGGCATTCATTATTTTGGATTGTAGATTACTGTGGTGTGGTTTCTGAGAGGAGTTCAGATTTTCCACAGTGCTCATTTTTATATTGGTCGACGTTTCGATTATAGACCTAGACTCATCATCAGGACCCTATGGACCTGTTGTTGGCTGAGAAAATTGTTAATTTACAATTTATTGTCGATCGCGTAACTTCTTCTCAAACAGACACGCACTCTGAACTTTTCCTTTGACAAACATGTCACCATGTCTGTGCATTGTGAAACTCATGTGATTTTCCAAAAAATAAAAAATACCTTGTAATTTCTCATATTTCAGGTGATTGGCAGCCTTTAGTGAATTTCCTTCACCTCTGCAAACTTTTTCCATTCAGTTTAGATTACTTAATTTGTCTACTAATCAGAATTAGCTTAGTTATTAGACCATTTTTACTTTTATTTTCAATTCTCATGTAGGTTAATTAGAGCGAAAAGTAAGTGGCAAAATTCCACAGATATTTTTCAATCTATTTTGCTAGTTTTTCACATAGCTTAATTAGTAAAGGAGTAAGTGGCCCATCATCTGCAAATCTTGTTACTAAAAAATAATTCATATATTATATTTTGTGGTACTAGGAGAAAGTGTTATTAGAGAAATTAAGTAATCTTTGCTTCCCTTTCATCTCTTAGACAAACCCAGTTTTGCATATGAAAATTTTCTTAAAGCATTTGAATTTCTATCTCCCTGTTTTGAAATTTACATAGCGTAATAGGAGAAAAAGTAAGTAACCGATCATCTGCATATCATTTATTTTTCATGCAAGGAATAATTGAAATCTAGTTTAATTAGGAGGATATTGAAATGGATCACCAAATAGCCATATCTTCTCACACTTTGCATGCTCACTTAATTACTTGCACACAATTAGACATCACACATTAAGCTTCTATAAAATTTGTATTAGAAGGCATCCAGTTTCCAAATAATTTTGATACTTAGCTTATTTTATCTTATGCCTCGTACCCTAATGAAACTAAAACCCTTAAAAGAAACCATAACTTGAACCAACTAAATTCCACGTAGGGGCAACCAAAGAATTTGTAGCTTAGGTTAGGACCATTTGGGGTAGGAATCCCATAAACCACCATGGTCATGTTACATATTTAAGACATAATAGTTGACTTTTTAGGAAGATTAAAATCCTTCAATAATTACATGGAAAAGAATACCCAAACATGATAGAGACCTGATTCAGACTGTTTTTGGCTTAGGTCTAGTGCATGCAGTACTCTTTGGGGCTACCCGACCCATCTAAGGCTCGGTACTAGTAATTGTCTACCATGAAGATAAATATTGGAATGCTCACATGGGATGAAGGTAATTTAGTGGGAAAAATATAGGGAATCCTTTCCCTACATGTTAAGTCCCTATAATACTAGTGATTACCCCATTACTATTGTAGTTGTATCCCTTATTAATATTGTTGTGCCCCTACTGTCCCCATATTGTTATTACTGTGCCCCATAGAATCCCTCTATTGTTATTTTTGTGGCTTTATATTATTATTATTAGGTCGGCTGGGCTATACTGTGACTCCTTAGACTCCTATATATAGAAAGGAGGTTTTTTCATTTGGATCATCCAAGAATTGTTCATTTATGCAATGTAAAGGAGGTTGCCCCCTCAAAGAGGTTGAATTTTAAGGCATTGATAAAACTTTTCTATATTTTTGTGAGCTGGTTTTATAACATTTGGTATCAGAGCTTTGGATTCTAGGGTTTTGCTGCTCCAAATAGGTCATCGTGGCATTTTCGCTATAACTTTTTTCTATGACGTTTCAGAAGCTAAAAAAACCCATTTGAGATGAAATCGCACTGAACCTCAGATCTAAATTTCATAACTTTTTGCACTATATTTGCAGAGATATGATCTGAGGAAGTTGGTCTTTTTTCAGACTCCTGAATTACATTCCAAACAGGTGACCTGGGGAAAATTGTCATAACTTTCTCTCTGAGAATCGAATTGAAATTTAGTCAGAAGATACAGAAAGAGGACAGACTGTAGTTTCTTGTATATATTTTCTAGATCTAAAGGTCGAAACAGTGGCTCGTGGCATATCGCACAAGTTCGCTCTACTGAGCTAGTCTATAATCAGGTCACTGTGGGAGATTTGGCATATCTCTTCCCCGGAGAATCTGATTTGGATCAGACTGGTGCCATTGGAAAGAGGATGCAGAGGGCTACTGTAGGTCACAATTTCAAAATTGGATGATCCAAAATTACAGAGATACATTAGATTCAATATCAAGCTCCTACAAAGTGAAAAAAGGTGTGTAGTTTTTTTTAATTTTTGCATAAGCTTGGTTTGAAAAATTAGTTTGAAGGAATTAAAAGGACATAGTAAAGCATTATTATCGATAATTGATGCTCCTAGGAAAGAAAATGCAAATGCCTAGTAAGAAACTTGAAAGCTCTAGCATGACTCATGAAGAAGAGGAAGAAATGCAACATGATATATCAAAATTACGAGACCAAGTGAAACAAGTGTCACCTACACAGAAAGTAACAGAATCTAAGATGGATGGTTTAAAGAAAGATGTAGAAGTAAGATGGATGGTTTAAAGAAAGGCGTAGAAGCTAAGATGGGCGATTTGAAGATAGATTTAAAGACAGATTTGAAGACAGGAATGGAGGATTTGAAGACAGGCATGGAAGATTTGAAGACAGATTTGAAAAAGTTTCTACAAGAAATGCTTACTAATGGTGAAAGGGTAGTAAAGGAAACTCATGATGAGAAAAAAATAAATATTAATCATGATTTCACAGACTCTAATGTTGGACCAAAGACCCACCATATTCCAAAAATCGATATGAGGAAGTTTGATGGCAAGGATCCCGCAACATGGATACTACAGATGGAGCAATTTTTCGATCTCAATAATGTGCAAAACACACAAAGGCTACGTATTGCAACATTATATTTGGAATCAAATCATTTAGTATGGTATCAATGGCTTTTCTCTCGTAAACAAATTATCACTTGGGAAATATTTACGGAATAATTGACAACACATTATGAGGATACAAAGAGCAACACTTTTTTTAGCCAATTGATAAGTCTCAAACAAAAGGGTTCAATAATGAAGCACATTGAGGAGTTCCAAAAATTGAACATAAGGGTAAAAAATATTCCAAAGGAGCATAGTATTGATGTATTCATAGGGACTTCAAAGGATAATATCCAACATGACATTCGCCTTTGGGAACCTGATTCATTAAAGAAGTCATTCAGGTTAACAAGGAAAATGGAAATCAAAATTATGGCAACCAAGAAGCATACCACTCACAACTATAAATCTGGAAGTTTTGTTTCCCCTAGTCTTCCACAACCTATAAGGTTGACACCACAACAATTGGAAGAAAAAAAAGAAAAAGGAATGTGTTACAATTGTGATAGCAAATACACTAAAGGTAACAAGTGTGCTGAGAAGAAATTATTCTACATAGATTCTGAAGAGGAAGAAGAAAAGGAGCAAGAAAGGTCAAAAGAAGAGGATATACTCCAGGAAAAAATCCTAGATAAAGAAGAAATGAATCCAACCATATATTGTAATGCATTGGTTGGAATTACTACTACTCAAACCATCAAGATAGAAGGACAAATCAAGAAGAAAAAAATAATAGTGTTGATTGATTCAGGAAGTACCCACAATTTTATTCATTGTAAGATAGTACAAGAATTAAATTGCTTCCTATATCCGACACCAGAGTGTCAAGTGATGGTTGCAAATGGAGGAACGATAAATTGCTCTGGAAAGTGCCATAATATCAAGCTATCCATGGGAGAATAAGTATTGACTAGTCCAATGCTTTCCATTCCAATGGGAGGTGTTGATGTTGTACTAGGAGTCCAATCGCTACAATCCTTGGGTACAATAGCTTTTAATTTTCAAGAACTTTTCATGAAATTTTCTATGGAAGGAAAGGAAGTTGAATGAAGGGGTATTGTAGGGAAACTAGGAAAGATAATCAGCTCTAATGGTATGACAAAGCTTCTAAAAAAGGAACAAAGAGGTGTAATTGCACAATTATGTTTGCTAGATGTTTAAACATTGAAATCACCTATTTCTCTAGATCTTCAAAAAGTATTGGACAATCATTCCAAGGTATTTGAGGCTCCCAAAGGTCTCCCACCTATTTGTGATCATGATCATGCTATTCATCTGATTCCAGGGAGTGTTCCTCCCAACATCAGGCCGTACAGATATCCCTATGCCCAAAAGAATGAAATTGAACATATGGTTGCAGAAATGCTAGAGGCTGGTATAATTCAACCTAGTCAAAGTTGTTTCTCTGCTCCAGTAGTATTCGTGCACAAGAAGGATGGATCATGGCACATGTGTCCGGATTATAGGGGGCTCAACAAGCTCACTATTAAAGATAAGTTTCCCATTCCTGTCATTGATGAATTATTGGATGAACTGCATGGATCAATTTACTTCACTAAGTTGGATCTTTGTTCAGGGTATCATCAAATCAAGATGAAGACCGAAGACATTCCGAAAACAACATTTAGAACTCATGAGGGTCATTATGAATTTTTGGTCATGCCTCTTGGCCTTACCAATGCACCTTCTACATTTCAAGGTTTGATCAATTCAATTTTCAAACCATTCCTTAGAAAATTTGTGTTAGTATTTTTTGATGATATACTAATATACAGCAAGTCTTGGAAGGATCATGTTGAACATGTTGACAGGGTGCTACAACTATTGAAGGATCCAAATATTTCTTTGGAGTCGAGGAGGTGGAATATTTGGGTCATATTGTATCTCATGAAGGAGTTAAGGTAGACCCTAGCAAAATTAAAGCCATTAAGGAATGGAAAATCCCCACATCCATAAAGCATCTGCGAGGATTTCTCAGGTTGACAGGGTATTATC